>ML820803.1:27283-39940 GCA_009831015.1 Picea engelmannii
GAATGTCTAATTAAGGGAAGGAGAAGGATTTTCCTTTCACTGTCAAACACTAAGATGTAATGACCTCATGCAATAGTCCTCAATAAGGAATCCAATGCAATGCTAAAATGTTTATATGTGACTGATAACCAGTAGATGTAAATATTCCTATGCTAATCGGACTTCAAGAGCTGTGAGATTTAATCAATATGGAAGCAAACTTCACATAAACCAAAAAACACCCTTGTTGTGATAAAAAAAGAAACAAAAAACCAAAAACTCAAAAGGAAGGAAAAAGAGCTTGGACAATATGACTCAAATATCAGAAAGAAAAGTACAAAAGACCTTTGAAACTCCTTACAAAGTTTTCACTCATTCAGATTAACGAGAAGAAAACGACAAATTGAATCCAAATTGTCAAGGACAAAGAGTTATTGCAAAGTAAGGACAGATGTTAAAAAATCCAAACAAAATAGGATGAATCCTTAGAAAATAGGGCATTGAGGGCCAATACCAATATGGACTGAGAGTATGAGACCCTGAGCAAATGCAAAAGGCAAAAACTGAACTCAGAAACGAAAAACCTAGAGGATTTTTCACTGAAAATGGGGTAGCGCTCTGGTGCAAGGGGCACCAGAGCATTCCAATGCTCTATGTAAGACCACCAGGGAGTGTTGGTGCTCTGATAGCAAGGACAGGGGAGCACTCTGCTGCAAAATCTTAGAAAAATGCCCAGAAACTAAAAAAATCAAGGAAATTCAGTCAATCAGGGTGATCATGATGAAATAAAGAGGCAATCAAACAAATCTAAGAATCAAGGAGGCAGTATGAAGAGGTTCAAATGAGTGGGAAAAGGGCCAAAACAAGATCTGGGAAAGGAAACAAAAATCAGAGATCCTCCCCAATGGAGTTGCCAATTTCTGTTGTAGGTGAATCCCCCTGCGGATAAGTGGATTCCCTCTTGGTCTCTAGACTCCTAAGGCCAAGACAGAAAAGTGCTTAACATGGACACTGACATCCTTTCAGATCTGATCAAGCTAACATACGAAGGAGAATAATAAATATATGTATCTTATTAACGATGTTTGTCCCTGCAAATTCCAGGCTGAGCTTCTATCTTGAGCTCCCTGATAGGTCCTGTAGAACAAACAAAGATACATTGGACTTCCTACTCTACCGAGATTATCTCAAATATATATCCATCTACTGCAGACAAACTTATATAGAACAAACATAAGTTTGAAATAAACTGGCCAAGCATTGATATATTGATGAGAACAAGTAAAAGTACTTACAATCCTTTGATGAAGGTGCAACAACTTCTTCCAGTTCTCCTTGTCCAACCCCTTTGCTCAAGTAATCTACACTGATTGCTTTGATGACATACTGCTTATAGGATCATAAGTTTGGTATCAATCTATAGTCTATACTCCCCTTTCATAATGAGAAGGCCTCCTTATATAACGTTGGAGAGGTCCAACCACTTGATAAATATTTGGGATAAGTTGAGAATTCCTCTCCTTCAATTGAGGATCTTCCCTAAGATCATGCCTTGACCATCTATTAGAATCCAACCACCTTCAGGAGTTGAGGGATTCTTCCTTGATTTTCCTCAACAAACCCAAAACTTGCTCAGAAAAGGGTAGTGCTCCCCCAAAAGGGTGCACAGGGCACTCAAACACTCCCCCAAAGAGGCTTAGGGAGTGTCACGACTCCCTGACAGTGGGTGGGGGAGCGCTCCTCTCCAAAATCCATTTTTTAGTGGTTCTTTCAATGGAAAAAGGTTTGTAATCCTTGTCAAGTGATCTCTCTTCTTCAAAACTAGTCTTTGAGGTGTCTTAAGTGTCTTTATGATGTCGTTAGAGGCATGACATAGGCAATATGGAAGTATGATGTTTGTGACACTTGTAACACTTTTGGTCAAGATGTGACACTTACGGACAAGATGTGACACTTACAAAATTTGTAATGACGACACTTGCGACACTATTGAAGTGAGTGATTTTGAGGTGTAACAACCAGTGTACAGAGGGAAGAAGTTGTGACCATACAAAATTGGAAATAATTTAGAGACAGGGCATTCATTTCGAGAAAATTTTCCAATCATTAGTTGCAGGTGCAGGCACGGAAACCGAGGCGAGATTTTTCTTGGGTCCGAAAGTGCCAGACTCAGATCGAGGTGTGGAGACATTCATTTGTAGGTAATTGGATGCCACAAACATAATGGTGATGTTTTTTTTTTTTCTGATCTGAGCAAAGATTCTATAGCTTAACTCCAGAATGGGGTATACTTATGTATTTTACCCAATTTTTTTGTGGAGTTAATAAAAATACCTACCCATTTGAGAGGAGGACCCAAAGACATATTCCACTAGGGACGAACTCTGTTATCAAGTTTTTGGGTTCATAATGCATGCTTATGTCTCTTTCCTTCTTTATGGTGTACTTTAGTTTATGCTCATTTAATACAATTCTTTATTATTTAATAAGTCACCGGATGAAAAGATCCCATATCATTAGTAGAATGGGCGACATTTACAACACCACTATATGGGGCGGTAGGATTTTCTTTCTTTTGAGTTTTTTTTACCTCTAATACCCTTAGCCTTATTCATACATTCCTTATCATTCTAAAAATAAAACTACTAAAAAACCAACATGACAAGGGGTCGTGGAGACTCACCAAAGTATTTGCGTAGGATTTCACCTCCTGTCTTACTGCTTCCACCTTCCGAGTCTGAAATGATGGTCCTGCAAAAACTAAAAGATTTTTTTTTTGTATATTCACTTTTAGATTAGCTCCTTTAGCACTTCCCTGACAACAACACCAAAATGTCAGGTGAATTATATGGTAATAATTAAGTACATTAATTATCAATCTGAGTTTGTAAACTTACAAAGTACCAGGCACAATATATGTAGAACGAACCTCAAAGAAACACCATTCCTTAATAAACTATGAAACAAAATCTCAGAATTGGTTGCTCATCTAACAATGAATATTCTAAGATAGAATTGCAAGTTGAATACAAAGTTTTATATCCAACAATACTTCGTTGGATTCACTCTGTAATTTAGATTGAAAAACCTTAATTAAAAAATATAAACAATATAATTGAGAAACTAAAAAGTGGAGGAAATATTTCTCTCATGAGCAGTTGTCAACCAATGAAGAATTAGTGACAAATTAGTGCATAATTTTTAGATCTGACAATTCTTTGTTCAAATAATCACCATTCAAACTGACAGACCAACAAGAAGGAGAATCCCTTTCCAACAAGAATTAGTTGAACCACATAGTATGAATAAAACTGTAACATCAACCAATTAACATTACTACAAAATTATATCACACTTGCTATAGGAATCAAACTATGAAATTATATCAACAAACAAAATCACACTTTATTCTAAATACAAAAATAAAAATAACTAGGGAGCTACTCCTAAGATGAAGGGGGCCCTTCCTTCCCTCAAAAGTATGCCCACTACACACCTATAAACTCAGAGATTCAAAAGATGAACATGCATAAGTTTGTCTTGTATCTCATAATAAAACAAAGTACAGGTATTGAAAAAAGTTTCGGTCTTTACTCCCTTTGATCATTGCTATCAATCTATATATCTCCCCAGGAACGAACTCCTTCGATACTTATACAATTAAATTTAAATCAAAATGGTAATTAATGGCATCCAATCCTGTACAAAATCTACTAAAGATAGTCAGGAGATTACAATATCAGATTCAGAGAAATCAATGAACATACATAATTACATAATTTGTCATCTTGTTACAATTTCATTACTACAGGCATGGAATTGAAATATACTCACATGCTACAAGATTCGGTTGAAGTGTTGACCATGAATAACATTATTTTTTTTTGGATTTTTGGTCGATTTAGACAACAAGTATCCATATGTGCACATTTCTACACAAAACCCACGTCCTCAAATTAGTTGGGAAGTTTGGAAAGTATCCTAACCATTGAGACAATTACAGGATCATGTTTAACATACTATAGGTACATTCCAGTAACCTCATCAACTTGAGAAATTAAACATATCTTATTCATTAAAAAAGGAAAATGCAATACTTATGCTAGAATAATTACCTTTGAGTAAAAAATGCACTTTGAAGACTATGTCATCATGAGGCAATATGATGGGTAAATGGAAAGGTAAATGGTCATAACAAGATCCTGTAGAGTGTACCAAATACATCAAAACATGGATCCTGAATGCTCCTTAAATCCCTTCTCCATGTTAGAGCTTGGTGGGAAGCTTAGTTGGATAGGTACATCACTGATGAATCTATGCCATTTGGGAGAAAACCCACTTGGGTGGCATTTATAGATGCTCTCAAGGAGGATTTATACCTTGTCAAAAACTATGATGACTGGTACATGAGATGGATGACTCTGGGTTAGGAAAGAGACTAGACAGTGCATAATACACTAACATATTTCATACCTTGCACTCAAAGCTGGGTATCAAAGACTCCGAGCGACACCTAGTTTTGAAGTTTTGAAATGGTTTGCATAGGTACATTCAAACATATATGGATTTATTTTACATATCCTCACTCATAGATACTTATTGATATGCAGTCAAAATTGAGAGGAAATTCAAGAAATAGAGTAAGAGGGAGTTCAGGTTTGCAAATACACCACAATAAAAGCATGGAAAAGGCAACCCTAACTCACAAGATGAATATCAAAGCAAGGAGATTCAATCTCAAGAAAATTAGTCCAAACTACCGGCTAAGAAGGGTGATGGGAAGTCGAAGAAGGACACCAGAAAGTGGTGTGAGTTCCTCAAAATCTATTGGCACAACATTGACGAATGTTGCTTGAAACAATCATTGGTGGTTGAGCTCAAAGAAAAAGAATCAAAACCTGACGTGGACTCTGATTTAGAGCACAATAAAGGGAAATAAATCATCGATGTAGAACCTCCTACTACCATCACAAACACAATAACCCAACCAAAAGAAACATAGGAGCATGAGGAGGGGGAGTGCCCCTTCCACTCATAGATGTGGATAAAGGGGATCCCTTGCATTTCATTGTTGACATTGGGAGTCCGAAGAACCTAATATCAACCAAGGTCATCAAAAGAATGAAGCTGTTGACAATGCCACACCCCCAACCATATTCCATCAAATGGTTGAGCCAAGGATGAGACATCTGTGTTAGCTAGTAGTACCACCCATCCTATGTCATCAAGCCCTTCAAAGATGAGGTACTATGTGATGTTACCCCACTCAAATTTTTTGATGTTCTTTTAGGAAAACCTTATATGTGGAAATGTCACATTGTTTATGAGTCTTGGCCTCATAGTGTCATTTTTACTCTCAGAGGTCATCTTTATAGGGTACAAGAGGTAGTTCTGACTACTTCCATTTCATTGATCTCGACAAAATAGTGTTTCAAAGTAATATATAAGACTAGATAGTTTTCCCTCTTCACGACATGTTCATAAGGTGAAAAAAGGTTATTGCAACCACTACAACCTTAGCACAAGACCTTTCTATCCAACAGATGTGGGATGACAATATTGTAGAGGATCACAAAGATATTTCCGCTTCACCTACAGGGGTGCCTGTACACTAACACTTCCCACATTCCATTGACTTAGTTCCCAATGATCCCTTACCCAATGGCCCAATCTATAGATGCTCCCTTCCAAAGAATGTGAGTCTTCCATATGTTGAGCATAACTCTATTGACCACGAGCCTTTTGAGCTCTGCTCAGGGTTCCAACCATTATCCCCCATTGATATAGTACTTTTTTTATTCATATTCACCAATAGAGTCCTCCCACACTCAGACCAAGGAAGATCATGCATTCAGATTTATTGAACAGATCCAACACCTCCAATAATAGGTTCGTGACATCCTTCCATAGAATAATGCCAAGTGCAAGCAAGACAACTGCTTCAACAAGGCAAGCGAATGACCAAAGTTTAGATTCAAAAACATTTTCCCCATCACCTGAGGGAACTTGACACATTGGGGACCATTGCTTCCTAAGAGGGGAGGACTAATCCAACTAATCTAGGTGGATCTCGGTGACCATACACCTTTTCCATTGAATCGACATTTACTAATTTGTATTATATTGAGAATGAAATGAGATAAAAACCAAACTATAGCAGAGAACATAGAAATGCATTGAAACCCAACTTCTATTAATGAATAAAATAATAGAATACCATAGAACACAAACTTGCTAGAATGGTGGTAGCTTATCTTTGAAGAGAAGAGATGTTGGCTACAATCATTCATAAAATATTATTAAAACAAGGTCGAAAAGGGAATTATATCATGAATCCTAAAAGGAAAAAACCCTAACCATCAAAACCCTAACTCTATAAGATGAAACACCAAAATTATTGTGGGCCCCAAGGTGGTTAGTTGACATGCCAATTTCTCGGGGGTGAAACTTTTGCATACAACCTTCGTTTCGGGCACACAATGGCTCATTGGAGAGAATTGTACGAGAAATACAACTTTTGGCTGAGGCCAAGGCATGTGAAAATAACCCCTATCCCTCCGAATTTCCAAAAAACATTGTTTAAGGCCACAAAACGACCCCGAAAGTTTGGGAACCAAAAAACCGTAGAAAAACTGCCAAGAAGATAGAGAATTGTTGAGTTAGTGGAAGAGGTGGGTGACCACCAATATACACCTTAGGGAGAAATGGTATCCATTGTGTCAAGTTATTTCATTAGATGGGGAAACTTCTGCTGAATTAGGCTCTTGGTGAGCCACTTGCCTTGGTGAAGAAGCTACCTTGCTTTGACAACCCAATAGAGTTGTATGTTCTATTGGTGGGTTCCTTTTGTTTGTGAATCCTACTATACATGATTTGATCAATTGTAGCCTGCTCAATGTAGTTGGGGTTAATTTATGTGGGGGCCAAATGCTCAACTAACTATGAGGTGTCGAGTAGAGGTGGAAAATATGGGATAAGGAGTTCCACATTATAGACTGGATGTAGGCCAAGGAATGGGGAAATACTTAATTCAAAATAATTCTCACCTACATCCTTGGTGATGGTGTAAGGCCCATACTAAAGTGGGTGAAGCTTGTGATGGGGTCCTCCAAGGTGCTCTTTTTGCAAGTGAAACCAAACCTTATCACAAAACTGAAACTTGTGTGGACCCTGATGTTGGTCATGTCATTTCTTGTACTTGGCATTGACTTTCTACAATATGTCATGGATTTGTTGGTGGATGTTTTGAATCCATTCAACAAATATGGCCAGCTTACCAGCCTCAGTTAGAGCACGAGAAAATTCTTCTTGTGTGGATGTAATGGGAAGAGCCATGCCAATTAGGGCCAATGTCTAATAGAGCTATGCAGAGCTCGATTGTAGCTATGCTAAGCATAAGGAAAACTCTCATCCCATGTGTAGGGATGTTTGGAGTTGTACATTCTCAATATATTCACGATCATCATGTTGACTAACTTTGTGTGTCCATCAGTTTGGGGTTGGAAGGTAGTTGATTTGTTGAGCTTGGTGTCCATCAATGACCATAGATTGGACCAAAATGTACTTAAGAACTATCATGATCTGAAATAATTGTCTATAGTATCCCATAATGAACCCAAACATGCTCGAAGAAGAGCTTAGAAATGGCCTTAGCTGTGATACTCTTCTTATAGGGTGTTAAAACTACCATCTTAGATAATTGATCAATGACCACAAAGACACGATCATTACCATGCTTGGTTGAAGGTAGAACATACATGTAATCCATGGATATGGACTCCCAAGTCCCATCAGGAGTGGGAAGAGGGGTGTATATCCCCCATTTCTTAATGACAAGTTTGGAAATAGAACAATTAGTGTAGGATTTGATATACTCGCTGACATATTGTTGAAGCTTCCACCAATAAAACTTATTTTGTAGTACTGCCACTATTTCTTCCACACCAAAGTTTCCTACTGCCCAACTATAACGAGCTTCCCAAATCAGCTTCATACACTCACTTGAAGGAACACAAATATGGACTAGATGACATAGAAACCCATCATGGAGATGAAATTATGGAACTAGTTTTCCTATGCTCAATATCTCATAGGTAGTAACAATGTCAAAGCCACTATTGTACAATTGTGGCCACTCGAAGGTCTCATGCCCACAAGAGTTAAGAACTATAGTTAGTGCCACAACTAGTGGTTGATTGAGGTAGTTTTCAACATGGTTGGTGTTTCCCTTATTGTACTTGATGTTCAAGTGGAATTGTTATAGGTATGTGGACCACCTCTGATGGTAGTTATTTTGTAACTTTCCTTGCATTTTCATGAATTGCAGAGGCATGTAATCATTGTGGGTGATCGTTTTATTTACTAGGATGTAATTCTTCCATTGTCACACATTATTTCATAATGGAGTACATCTGTTTTTCATAGGTGGGGTATCAATGAATAACATTAGATAGTGTCTCACTATAATAGACCACCATATCTCAAATGGTTGTTGCAGGTATGACAATGTGGGTAGTGGTGCGGAGTAGAGGCAATGATTCAAATCCTAGAATTCTTTCTCCTGTGACTCGAACCAGGAAAACTTGGATTTATCTACACCCTTGGTCACTTGAATTAAGGGCTAAGCGATATGAGAGAATCCCAACACAAACCTACAATAGAAGTTTGTGAGGCCCAAGAAGATGCAGAGCTTTGTCATAGTCCTTGGGGATGGCAAGTCACAAATGAATTAGATCTTGGAAAGGTCCACATGCATCCCATGTTCATCCATGTTTTATTCCAAGTATTGAATTCGCTACATGTGGAATGAACATTTCTCCATATTAGTGTATAACTTGTGTTGTTGTAGGGTTCTTAGGACCTACTGGATGTTGTTACACATCAAAATTACTCACTTCGATAATGTCACATTCTCATTGTCGCAAGTGTCACACTTTTGTCACCAATGTCGCACTTTTGTCGCAAGTGTCGCATTCTCATCATGCAAGTGTCACATCGTGAACGAAACCATGAAAACACTTGATATGACCCTTAAAACATGTTAGAAGAAGAATCCCCATCATTTGATAGTCAAAACAAAGTGTTTTTCTATGAGAATTGGTCATCTTGGAAACTTTTGGAAGATCAATGCTCCCCTGCTCATATACAAGGAGTGCTAGTGCTCTTTGTCTATATAGAAGGGACCATTGTAGTGCTCTGTTGCCCATTGTAAGGGAGCGCCGAATTGGTTGAGAAAATATAAGAAGAAATCCCCTTTTTATCTAAGGACAACTATGGATGGATTGAGTTGGTTTGGATCAAATCTAACCCTCAGGATGCATCTAAGGGAGATATCACAACTGATGGAGTCATTCCTCAACTAATCCAAAATACAACCAAGGTGGTTGAGCCTCTAAAAGCCTATAAATGGAGGTATTCTCATGAACAAGGAGGATAAATAATAAATAAAGCATTGTTATTCTAATCGTGGATCTTTCGAGCAAGGGGTTGGACGAGGAGGATTTGGAGAGGCTTCTATAACATCATCTGAAGATTGTAAGTATCTCTTTAAAGTTCTCATCAATATACTTGGCCTATTTCCTTCTAGTACGTGTTTATGTGTACTTTTCTATTCTTGTTTTAATATTTCATAGATAGATCGATTTTGTCTAATCCATTAGAGCATGAGATAGTTGTTTGTCTCTTGTGATCCATTGCAGGTACTTTTCAGAACTTGTGGATTGGAGTAGTGTGGACAAACTTCGAAAGTGAGGTAAATCATACTATCCTTCCTTCTCTCTTTTTTGATGGGAATAATTAATCTATAGGAATGGTAGTGTCCAAAGGTAGTTTTCTGTCTTGGTAGAGGGGTCTATACTCCAAGGTAAGATTCACTTGTCCGCAGGGGAATTATTCCGTAATAGAAATTGACAACTCCATTGGGGAGCGAATTTTCAGTTTTGGTTCTTTCCTTGGTATTTTTCTATTTTTAGATCCCATTTGCTGATTTAATCTATCCTTACATCTTTCCATCTTTGCTAAGTTGTCTTACAAAATCTCTGATTGAATTTCCCTGAGTTTTTGAGTTTTCTGGTTTTTTCTAAAACTTTTCTCAGGACTAGCATCCTCTCCATTTTAATTTAGAGCATTGGTAGCTTGATCAACTCTCTCCTAGATTGTATTAGGGAGCGCTGTAGCGCTCTGGTGTTGTGATTACTAGTGTGCCGATTTTTCTTGCTTTGATAAATTGTTGACTATTTGCTTACTAGGCATAGTTCTTGGATCTTTCTCTCTAGCTCACATCATATTCTATCAGATCTTGTCTTCTATTTGACTTACAACTTGCTTCTTTTCATTCTTTTATTCTTGATTGGGATTTTTTTGTCTTTCCTCATTGCAAAAATGATTGTTTTCTCTCAAACTTGGTTTCTTTTTGCTGCTCTTTTCGATTATCTGATTGATTGGAGGTTGTCATAAGGAAATTCCTTGATCTCAGTACTGTTTACTTTGTCTTTGATCCCTTACTCAATTCCAAAAGACTATTAAGTGTGATTCTTTGCTTTTTGGTGTTTTTCTTTGAGTGAATAGTTTGTTCTTCTTTTGGTTTCTTATTGATTGTCGAGAGTTTCTTTGTTTGTGTACTTTTGCTTCCTCTTTTCAAAATCACAGTAGCAAAGTCATTTTTCATTATTATTGAAATAAAGAAGCATTAGATGAACTATTCAATTTACATTTGCAATCAAACAAAGGAATACTTGTATGCATTGGTTTTGAATACTGGAAAGGATTTCTTTATAAATTGGCAATTGTTTGAATTCTTGTTGAGAATGAAATTGTATAAAATATTGCATTCTTGAGTGCTTGTTAGTGAAAAAATAAACTCTTCTCCTTCCCATAGTTAGAAGTTCATTGAAAGGAAATCTTGCATCTCATTATTTTCATCTCTTTTTGGAGTCGGGTATCAAACATCATCAATTTCACTATCATTCACCTTTGCATAATGAACAACCATGAAAATGAATGCTAATTAAAATCAAACTAGAAACTTTTTGTTTTTAAGATCTTTACAACAACAATAGACTAGGACTAGAGCTTTGGAATAGGCTGTGAGAATAACTCTCCAAAGCATTCAAGACAAACACATAATCTTGCAATAAGGAGATTAAATCCAATTTTCTTATAAGCATAGCTGGGATCCCCCTCTCACACATGGGTTACACACGAGGTCACGTTCAGGAGAGAAACATAGATTATCCCTTCGAGGATTAACCATTTGTAGAATTGCAATCATATATTAAGGGTTTTTCTTGAGGCTTAACCTTTTTCATTTGGTATCAAAGATTCATGAATTTTGAATCTGTTTGGGGTCTTGTGGAGTTTACTGGTCCACTTGTCCTCTATTCTTTTGAGGATTTTTGGACTTGATATCCTGCCCATACATTTGGACTTGCCTATCGACTGTACCCACCCAGAGGCTGACTATGAATTGGTATCCTTAGTAGCCACAATATTTAGGGTCCTTACATGAGGTGACGGTGAAGGGAAGTCTTTGTTGTACCTGGAACAAATGTTGGTCAAACTCACTCGAGCTCCTTGGAGGGTAAACCATGAGGGAACTTGCACCAAGGTGTAAGTCTATTAAGCAGTCCACTAACGTAACTAATCCACCTGCTCATATCCTATCCCCTTCTCAATCTGATCATGGAATGATGGATTTCATCACCAACTAGTACATTCATTGAGAGAAGGTATTGTTTGCTTGTTGGTTTTCTAGATTTTTTAGCGAGTGCTGTTTTTTTACTTTATTTGTCCTTCAAAATTGAGACTGTGGACGATAAATGGCTTCATATATCACATAGGATGCAAGGGTTTCCTTCATAAGGCTACAAACCCTTACCTCATAACTCACCTGAAGACACTTATCATGAATAGGTTGAGAACCATTTAGATGCTGGGAGTGCTGCTACTCCTTTGCTAGCAAATCCTGAGAGAACTTTAGTTACGGTTGAGGAAGGTTCCACCCTTCATGTTGTAAGTTTTAAACCCGCGAAGTAAATCAATGCATATAGATTCTTAAGAAATACATAAATTAATCAATGGCTCATACACAGAGTACACAGAGTTTTTTACCGGAAACCCTCAACCGAGAAAACCGTTCTTATTTTCATTATATCGAAATTCACCATTTGCCATACAATATATACAATGTTTTTAGGTATTCTGTAGATACCAAAACCCTAATCCCTTAATCCGGGATTAATTTACAAATCAGCTAAAAATAGAAAAACCTGCCCCCCCTGGGACCCCCCTAGGAAAGCGCCCAACGCACATGACAGAGCTCTAGGTGAAGGGATCGTCAGACAAAGTTGTCGTATCTGACGCACCCACACACACACACATGCAAAGAATATAACACACACCCAACATTATCCCACTTGTTGTTTTCTTTACATCCAGGGGTCCAGGGGATTATATAGTCAACAATCCAGGACAACAATGCCCATTGTTACTCTACACCAAGAGAACTTTTCTGTGCTCACAGACTTTGTTAATGAATTGCAACATTCTTCAAAGTGTCAACCTTTTCCAGCAACACCTTCTTTTCCTCAACCATGTCTCTCACAAAGTGATATTGAACATCAATATGCTTTGTCTTCGAATGATAAGCTGGGTTCTTTGCCAGGAATATTGCACTCTGAC
>ML820803.1:43455-73964 GCA_009831015.1 Picea engelmannii
GACATACCAGTAACTGGTGTACTAGTAGTTTGTGTACTGGTAGGTTGTGTACCAGTAGCTTGTGTGCTTGTAGATGGTGTACCAGTAGGCTATGTACCGGGATTCACAGCGATCCATTGTTCTTTGTCTACAAGAAGGTCCTCCATCTTGAGCTTCCATAGCTCAAAGTTTTTACCATTGAACTTCTCTATCTCGATTCTAGATGAGCTCGCCATTCCTCTTACTTTACTCGAATCTCCACTACAAAATCTGCCACTGAACCTAGGTTTATCACAGACCTAAGATAAACTTGATCTATCAAGACCGAGCCAAACCCTCAGCAACAAAGGCGTCCCTCTGAAGCCAAAAACATGCTCTGATACCACATGTAAGTTTTAAACTTGTGAAGTAAAGCAATGCATATAGATTCTTAAGAAATACATAAATTAATCAATGGCTCATACACATAGTACACAGAGATTTTTACCGGAAACCCTCAACCGGGAAAACCTTTCTTATTTTCATTATATCGAATTTCACCATTCGCCATACAATATATACAATGTTTTTAGGTATTCTGTAGATACCAAAACCCTAATCCCTTAATCCAGGATTAATTTACAAATCAACTAAAAATAGAAAAACCTGCCCCCCCCTGGGACCACCCTAGGAAAGTGCCCGGCGCACATGACAGAGCTCTAGGTGAAGGGATCGTCAGACGCAGTTGTCGTATCTGATGCACCCACACACACACACATTCAAAGAATATAACACACACCCAACACATGTAAACCTGGCTTTGAAAGTTCCTCTTGACCCACTCCTTGTCCAACTGGACACCTCGGGTAGCATCATAGTAGAGGACCACCCCAACTTACCATCAAGGCCATATAATTAGCTAGATATGAAATCGATACAACCAAATTTTAACAACGAATACACCACTCATGTTCGTTCTATTGAAATGGTAGATCCACTTCAAACTCCTGTTCGTTCTATATGGAGGACTCCATCATGATGAGATCTTTATGAAAAATTTAATTTTATTCGACTTTGTTTTAACCCTCCTCATGCCCGAACCACCGCCGATGCAGAGACATGACTGTCAGGTCATCCCATTATCCGTCTTGTTGAACCAACATTCAATATTGCTACCACTTCAGGGCAAGACCATAGTGAGACAAGAGTTGTGTTTACTATTCATGTGCAAAGCACCCTGATGGTTACACCTATTGTTACTCTTTAAGCTACAATTTCGTATACTCCATAGAACCCTGTTGGGATACCCTCACATTAGAGGATGCAAAAACATGCCACACACATAAACCCAACTATGGGAAAAATCCCTATTGGGGAGAAACCCCTTCTAGAAGACACATACCTACCGGGGGGAAACCATATTACAACACACAAGTCCCAACTGGGGGAAACCCCCTTTGACCGGTCACATCCTAGTTGCTACCCAACAAATGACAGATGGACCATATCAACCTTTGTTCACCAGAAACCCCCTGCAATCCTAGGGACCATCCCAAGGAGGTATGTTCCACCAACCACATCCGGGAGGTTCATCGAACCAAAACCCACAAGGAGGAATCCAAAATCCCAATCCTTCTAGACTACATTCTGGACAACCTTTTCCAAGAGTCTCGAATCCCACTTGGGGTCCTCAAGGTCAACAATATTTTCCTCCCCAAGGGCCAAATAATTACCCTCCTCAAGGAAAACCTAGTTACTCTCCTCAAGGGAAGACTGGTTATCCACCTCAAACTAATCAAGCAAATTATCCTCCCTCGGGTTACGCTAGTTATCCTCCCCAGGGACAAATGGGTTTCTCGTCTCCTTTTATGCACATTCCTCAACAAATGAATCCTACTTTTGCTGGTCAACAACAACAGTATATGGGAAGGCCCACTGGCTAAAACTATCCACCTCAATCACTTTATGGCCCTATTGGTGTTCCCATGCCACATGTTGGCCCTTGGGTATGGAAGTATGTGAAGATCAAGGAAGAAAAGGCAAAATGCAAACTGCGCGGAAGACACAGTGACTGTTACTGGGTCGAAGTGAGCAGAAGATAAGAAAATATGTAGTGAAGTCCAAGAGAACAAGCCGTTGGACGAGGAAATTGAGGATGACATATGGGCAAGGAAGACAGCTCATGGACAACTCAGCAAGCAGAAAAATCCACTGTTGGATGGTTTAGAGCACCGTGAGAGAAGGAAGGAAAGACAGGTTGGTGAAGCGCTGAAAATGAGGGTCAAGTTGACCTAGGGTCTTACTCACCTAGGGTTTTGGTATCTAGGGTTTTAACACTTAGGTCTTAGCCTAAGGATGTCGATGAGCTATTGTAATGTATAAATAAAGGTCAAGAGGACCTGGGTTGGGTTGTTGTTGTTGGTATTTTTCATTCTAGTTTTTTTATTAGCATGAGAGATTATTGTTGTGTGAGAGAGAAGTGCTAAGTGTAAGAGCCTTATGGTATTGTGAGATCTTCAGTTGGGTGAAAAGATCAGTCTTGTAGCTGGGTGTGCGGGAAGGGGAGAGACAAAGAGGAGAAGAAAGAATATCTGGTAGCTAAGAGTGCATACAAGAACTGTATGCTTCATCTTAATATATTATAAAGCATAGTTCTATGGACGTATCCCTAGAGAGAGGGTGAACCACGTATATCTTGTGTCATGTGTTATTGATGCTCTATTCTTTGTCATTTGATATACTGCTAGTGCATTACTGTAATTAGATCTGATAGATAGTTGTGTAGAGTAGAGCTAAGCTGGTAAGTGATATATAAATGCCGTGTTTTCCTTCTAGTCGATCCACTTGATATTCCCTTTGGTTGTAGACATATTTGTCCTGCAACCACCCATAGATGCTTCGGGTGAGACTGCATCTACCTCACATATGTTTCCAAAAGGGCCAGTAGTTAGGGCTTGTTGGTGCACTCTTGGAGATAAATCCTGGGTTTGCCCCTGTGCCAACAAATGGTTCCATTTCCAGGACATGAATCTTCTTGAGGGAATGTCAAGGTGGTTTCCATCAAAGATAGATATTTAGAAGTGGATAGAAGAACAAGAAAAGGACTTTGTTGAATCCCAGAACAAGAACCCTAATCTTAGTACAAAGAATTGTTTAGGAAGATATGTCTTTACTAATATACATGAGATTTTCTTTGGAGGAATCCATCAGGAGCTATATGAGTGGTTAGCTGGGTTAGAGGATACCCAGTTTGATATCAGATCTATACCTCCTGTGGTTTGGACATCGATGCTGATCAAGAAGCTCAAGAGAGTCGAAAATGCTGTGTCACGAGCAATAGATCACTGCTCTGATAACACCATTGGAGGGTACATCACCGATTTTACTGTTGATAGAATATAATCATATAGCCAAGTCGAGAGATATTTCTTTAAGGGACCCAGAGGAAAAGTTTTACTCTTTATAAAGTTGAGGATCAAGATGTTATTGCATGAGAAGAACATCTTGAAGATACAGTAGCTGGATGGATTCAAAGAGGCTATTGTTCAAGAATTCGGACAATGACATCGACATAGAGGCTGGACATAAGTGTAGTGGTAGAGCGTTCAGAGAAGTTCATCTTGCAAACCTATTTAAGCAGAATTACGGGGACGAGGGTTTCTACAGTGGAGAAGAGGCATATTTGACGGACGAAGAGCATTCAGAACCCGCTAGGGCAGAGGAAGAGGAAGCTGAAGAACCTCGACGGGAAGAGCCAAAAACTTCAGGAACTGCGCAGAACATTGAAGTAAGTACTATTACACCTCCTGTTGTTTCAACAACACTAAGAAATCAGAATAGTCAGAGTCACCAGATTCCTCAGAGTACTATTACTAATAGTTTAGCATATACTTAGACAAAAAACCTAGGAATCTCTATGGCAGATGAGATGAGGCTCCCTATATTTAGGGGAGATGAATTTGAAGATCCTGATCAACAATGGTTATTATGTGAAGCCGTATGGAATATTAAGAATGTCATCGACAAAGCTGTTAAAAGAGCTCAGTTCAGTACTACCCTAAGAGATCACGCACTAAGCTGGTACATGAAGCTTGTCTAAGGACCTGCACAACCTAAGCCACCGAATGAGATTAAGAATGCATTGATTGCAGAATTCAAGAAACCCAAATCAGAGTCACAATGTATTATAGAGATGAAAGAGATCAAGCAAAAAGTAGCTGAACCTATTTGGAAATTCGATCAGAGGTTCAAGACCTTAATAGGTCGGTTGAATTTTCAGATTTCAGATGAACAACACAAAGAATGGTTCATCGCTGCCCTTTTACCACACATCAGAGTTCCTCTGATGCAATAGTATATTGCTTCATAGGCTGAAGCCTTAGAGATCGCCATGAAGTTAGAATCAACCCCTATGGGATAATCCACCTCATGTATGAGTCAAATCTTGAGTAAGCTAACTAGTTTGTCTTTGCAGGTCGAAGATATGAAGAAAGACAAGGGAAAAGATAAAAGAGAAAACATATGGTGTGTCATATGCAAATCAAAAGGCCATGCCAAGGAACACTGTCCCCTATTTCATGAATACTTGGCCTCTGGATCTCTGATCCCTTTGAAGCAAATCACCCTACCTTGGTGTGAGGTATGCAGAAATAGACATCAACCAGGAGAGTGCTATTACATGCAAAAGTATGTTCAGACACCCACAAATTTTTATTGCACGTTTTGTAATTATGTGGGGCATGATTATAGGGATTGTAGGGCTTATGAACTCATGCACGAAAGGTCAAGGAATATATACAAAATTCAAGGTGAAGTACAACAAGAAGGAAACACTACGCAATATAATTCTCCAGAACAAGGAAACTTCAATCCTCGGGGTATATTTAGAGGAAGAGAATGAGGAGGAGGTATGGGTTGAGGTCTGGAAAGATCATCTGTTATAACTGCACGCAACCAGGATACTTAGCAAGGGACTGTTGGACCCCTTGTATGACTTAAAGCTACTGCAGTTCATTCAAACATGTTATAGAAGATTGTCCTGTACTACTAGCTAAACTTTAGGAGAGATGAGGACCTCACGGAGAAGACCCTAGAGTCACTTTTATCACTAGAGGAGGCACTGTTATAGGAGAAGACAGAATGACCCAAGGAAATAATACAGAAGAATCAGGAATCAGGAAAGCTGCAGAGAAGACCCAAACTTTTGATGCAAAGAAAGAAAGACAAATGTTTGAGGAGGCAAGAAAAGAATTCAGGGGAGACCAAGGTTCTTCGTCAAAGAAACGACTAGAAGTAAGAGAATATGGAATGCCTCTGGCATTTGATCAATATACTCTGCCAAAAGAAGGAAAATAGGTAAGTAAGCTCATGTAATTCTTATATACTTTCATTAAGTTGATTTAGGATGAAAGCGCTATACAAGAACTACAAAATTTAATCAGACAATATGAGCTAGGAAAGATAGACTCCTTACTGAATACAACAGTACACCAAGTCTCTAAAAGGAGAAGGAAAAATAAGGAATTACACTTGAATGCTCAAATCAGAGAGTATGATATAGACTATGTGGTCCTTGACTTAGGGTCGGAAGTCAATGTCATGACGAAGCAGACCTGGGCACTGATGGGAAAACCTAAGTTGATCTATTCCCCTATCAAGATTAGGATGGCTAACCAACAAGCTGTAAGCCCCTTTGGAAGATTGGAACATGTCCTTGTGGACATCGACAGAGTGAGGACGTTTGCATATTTTGAGGTGATTGAGATAACTGATGATAGCTGTCCTTACATTGTGCTGTTAGGAATTGATTAAGCTTTCAATAATTCCACTATGGTTGATT
Organism: Picea engelmannii; assembly: GCA_009831015.1. NCBI lineage: Eukaryota > Viridiplantae > Streptophyta > Pinopsida > Pinales > Pinaceae > Picea > Picea engelmannii. The sequence goes on from ML820803.1 coordinate 49,253, forward strand.
TAAAGAAAAGAAAAATGACATTTGAAGGAGATGGCCTTAAGTTCATTGCACCTTTAGATATCGATGAAGGTCAGTGATACACAGATCCCATTAGAGAAGAGGACCGCACATATGAACTGGAAAACATATACAAATTAACAGTCAGACAACATGATTACATTAATCCTATGACTGATGGGAACCTAAGATGGCAAAGTGACAACGCGTGTTCATAAGATTCAGAAGAATCATTGGAGAACTGGCAGAACAAAATGTATGAAGTATATACAAGGAGATGTGCTAGATTAACCAGAGAAGTTCGTTGGATCGACACAATAGTAAGTAACTTACCCACCTTTGATGGTCTGAATCCTTTAGAAGCCTTCTTTTCGGACTTTGAATAAATTGTACCAACGCAACAAATATTGTTGGCAATGGACGAGGTCTTGAAAGAAACACCAGCAAGATGGTGGGGGACACACACAAAAAACATTACAAACTGGGTACAATGTCGTACTTTGATGAAAACACGGTTCTTAGCGCAAGTAGAAGGCTATGAAATTAGGTACACAGGTCGAAGCTACCCAAAGGACCATGTGCGAAGTTGAAAGGAAGCCTAGAGCAACATTCCTCAAGAGCAGTGGGTGCACAAATTCATTAACATGCTGGACAAAACCCCTATCAACTGGTACCTTCAGGCATAACTGCGCCTCATCACTGCTGATTGGGAAGGTATGACTCAGAACTTTCTAACTACCTTATTATTCGAAAGTCAATATCCTTTAGTAGACCAAGCATTACAGATTGTAAGACAGAAAGTGTTTGAGGAGGCATCTAGCCTCCCTTTAGAACAAGAAGAGGACGAATGGACTGTGCCCCTCCATAAACTGTAAGGCTGTTACAACATCAATGCTGATGAAGAAGATGATCCTAGGAAGGTGAACATCGCCGAAACAAAAGGCCAAAGAGACATAGAAGGACCAGGAGTTGAGCTACCTTTCATTGGACAACCGATCAAGATCAATAAAGTCAATATTGGAACAGAGAAAATACCGAAACTTGCAAATGTTGGATATTATTGGGATGCTACTACTATTGACAAGATTACAGAGTTACTGCATGAATATCATGAACTTTTTCCGACCAAGTTCACTGATATGAAAGGAATTAAAGGGCCTATGGAGATATGAAGATCCCTTTGAAACAAGATTCCAGACCACTCAAACAAAGACCTTACAGATTGAACCCTAAATATAAAGAGAAAGTGAAAATTGAGCTCGACAGAATGCTGGAAGTAGGGATCATAGACCTGTCGAAGAATCATAATGGATTATCCCTATGGTGGTACAATACAAGAATATAGGAGAGATCATGATCTACGTAGATCTCAGGAAGCTGAATGATGCCTGTCTTCATGACCCATTCCCTACACCATTCACTGACGAAGTGTTAGATAATGTAGGAGTCTAGGAGGTATATTCTTTTACAGATGGATTTTCAGGATACCATCAGATCCATATTTCCAAGGGAGATCGCCATAAGACCACATTTTCAATAGAATGGGGATCCTACCAGTATACAGTGATGCCATTTGGATTGAAGAATGCCCAAACCATGTTTTCTAGGGTGGTGGTCAAAGCGTTCAAAGAGTTTTTACATAAGTTTCTGGAAGCCTATTTGGATGATTGGACTGTCTTTAGTTTGTTGCAAAATCATATTGAATGCTTAAGACTAATGTTGGATAAGTGCAGGCAGTGCCAGATTTCCTTAAACCTGAAGAAATGCATCTTCTTTTCACCATTTGGAGTGTTGTTAGGTCATATTGTTTGCAAGTAGGGATTGTTGGTAGATCCATCTAAAATTGCCATTATAGTCGATCTGCCCCCTCCTACTTTAGTCAAACAGTTGCACATTGTACTGGAACATACTAGATATTACATGAAGTTCATTAAAGGCTATGCCCAGATTACAACAGCCATGGAGAAGATTTTGAAGAAAGACTGTCAATTTCACTGGACAGAAGAATGCCAACAGAGCTTCGAGACGCTGAAACAGAGAATGGTTACTGCGCCTATTATGGTTTTTCTAGATTGGAGCAAGGAATTTCACGTGCATGTTGATGCATCTTCTATTGCATTAGGAGATGTGTTAGCACAATCGGGAACATGAGACATTGACCACCCGTTAGCCTTTTTTAGTAGTAAGCTATCAACATTTGAGATTAATTACACCACTACTGAAAGAGAAGGTTTAGCCATGCTATATGCGCTATGGAAGTTCCGCCACTACTTGTTGGGAGGACACTTTAAAATGTTTACTGATCACTCTATGCTGAAATACCTAGTCAACAAGCCAATGTTGGGGGGGATAATATGCAGATGGCTTCTACTTTTTCCAGGAATATGATTTTGAGATCGTGGTTGAGTCTAGAAGAATGAACAAAGGTCTTGACCACTTGTCGAGGTTGGAACATGGATAAGAGCCTACTATTTTGGAGGATACACTACCAGATGCACAACTACTGGCCATTAGAAAGATTGATGATCACTTCGCAGAAATAGTCCAGTTCCTGTCAACAGGAATGGTACCTAGTGAATATACTATCACCTAGAAAAAACAATTGGTAGTTCGCGCTGCAGAATTTTCACTTATAGCTGGACAAATATATAAGATGGGACCTAATGAGATATGAAGGAGATGTGTTGTGGAAGTAGAGCGACCATTGATCCTCGCCGAAGCTCACGGAGGCATCACAGGAGGACACTATTGTTATAACCCTAAATTTCACCTGACATGCATACCTGGCATCAAGCCATCTAACTTTCTATCTTTACCAAGCCATTATTGAACAACTCTTCTAAAATCCATCATTTTGAAGGTGTATGTGCCTTGCACCATTACTGCCCGCATACACACACCTGCTTAGCCACTAAAGCCTGTGTACACTCACAAAATATTGCAAAATGTGGAAATTTGCATAGGATTCTGGTTTCCAGGCCATTACTTAACCATTTGACTACCCATAGCCAGTTACCCCAACCATTACTATCTCTTTTGGCCTATAAAAGAAGGGGTTGGGGTCCCATTGCAAAGAGAAGCATGAGAGAAAAGAAACTCTGCCCATTTTATCAATCCCCCTTTTCCCCAATTGTAAATCCCTTACCATTTCCCTAAGAGAGAACTGAAGAGGAGAAGAAGACGTGGAAGCAGTTGGTGCATGGTGAAGAGGAGCCCAGGACCAAGTTCAAGGAGCAATGTTGGTCTCATGTTGTAAGCACCTTTTGTGAGATTAATATAAAGAAGTACTTTTTCCATCCTGCCAAATGACGTCTTGAACTTATATGATTTGTTTACACTTCTTGTTATGATGTCTAACCCACTAATCCATATGTAGAATGCATGCTTGTAGTTTTTTGTTTGTCTTTTGATGAATGCAGATCAACCTTGGGAGGAGATTTGCAGTCGAGAAACAACCAAGCGCAAATGGATCGACACTGGACATGGAGTTTAAGGTAGGCCTACCAAATCCCTCTCTCTTGTCTTTTATGTATGATTGTGGGGTAATGTTGGGATAGTGATAAAAAGTATGATACTTTATATGGTTAGATCCGCCTACACTTTAGGCCCTTTGTGTAGTCCGTAGAGGGGTTTTCCCGCTATAATAGAATTGGCGACCATACTAGGGAAGCCTCTAGGGTCTTTGGGGATATTTCTTTTTGGGTGCTTTGAATCAGTTCATTCACTGTTTTCTGAGTTTCTGTGAGCTTCTGTGTCATCAATGGATGTTGTTCTTCCATAACAGTACTCCCTGCCTGTGCTAGACTGTTGTTTTTTCATTTTTTTGAGGAGTTACAGAGGTGTACATGGCCTGTAGTGGGCCTGCACATGTGCATACATGCCCTGAATTTGGACAACCCACATACATACGCTGGATGCTAAAGTGACAATAGCGTTCCTGTGTTGAGAAGATATTTTGCAAAGAAGAGGTAGTCATCCCCTTCCCTGTCAGAAGTCATACTTCTCAGGGGTCTTCTTGAACTAGCCCTGGTCTTTGTTTTAGTAGTCTATAGCCTAGGTCTGACCTTAGCATAGCTTTCTTTTCATCAAAATATTTCTTGTGTTTTCTTTAATAGGGTTTTTAGACAAGTTGGTGAGTCTACTTGGATCTTCCTGTTTGGTATTGTCAGTAACTCCCTACGATCTGCGATTGGGACATAATTTATTTCTTGGTCCTGTCTTGTCGATATTTTTCCCTTTTTTTCTTTAGAAGAAAAGTAATTCTTTTTCAAATTTATTGTTTTGAAGCATAAAAGAATAATAGAAAAAATATTTCATTGCTTTGTTTGGTAAAGTAGTTTAGGTTAGTTGCTTTGTTTACCAAGGAAAAAGAAAGTTTTCTTAAGTTCTTTACTTGAATGATTAGGACATTAAGTAGCTTGTAGTCGAGTGAAATCTTGTTTTGATTTTTTCTTTTCAAAGATCTGAGAAAAGTAGTTACTAAAAGTTTGGTGAAAGAGTTTCAATTGGAAAATCTTTATTTGTGAAGAAAGAAGTACTTTTGTTTCCAGTATCATCTTATGCTCTTCTCTTTCATCTCTTAAAGAACATCATTGGTTTCACTTTCGTTCCTTTTGACTCAAGACATCCACTAAAATTAACGCCTAATTAAAATTTATTAGACTTTGTGTTTGAAGGGTTCATCAATTTAGTCTAAGCTAGAGCCTTGATTTAGGATTGGAGAGGAAACTCTTCAAGGCTACAAAAACAAACATAAGAGTCTGAGCTAGGGAGTGCTTAAAAGTCCAATAACCGTGAAAGTTATCCAGGACCCCCCTCTAACACATGGGGTAAACACGAGGTCATGTGAGAAAAGGTAGTGGAGATAACCCCTCCAAATCCAGACCAAGCATAGTGGGGAATGCATATAGAGGGCCTATCTTGGGATTCTGTTGATCGCATTTTCCACAGAGCTTCTTGGGTCTTGAATCTGTTCAAGGTCCTCAATCATCTTCCATAACACTTTATTTCAATACCCTTAATAGGTTTCGGGCTTGATACCCTGCTCCTTGCGTCCACCTGACTGTCGACTGTACCCGCCTGGTGACTGTTCGCATACTGGCAACCTAGTTGCCTTTATCTTAGTGACTTACACATGTGACTGTGGGGTTATACCATGGTACCTAGGGCAGACATCGAGCCACGCTTTGCAGAGTATACTTGGAGTCTTCTTCTGTATTTGAGTTTCATTTTCACTGGTAAGTTTCTATAGTGTTGGCTATTGTAACTATTCTTCCAACTAGCTAGTGATCTGCTTATCTTACCTCATAGGAACTTTTTCTAGTGTGTGTGATGGTTTTTAAAATGATTATAGAAATCCCTAGTGTGTCATTAATATTCTCACAGAGTGGAGGATTAGGAGCTCCATCGGTCGCAAAGTCTTTTGGGCTTGCCGTCGGTTGATCTCGAGCCATCCCCGCCATTGCTAAGGTGAAAACTAGACCAGCAAGGGTCTTTCAAGGCGACCAGGTTACAAGAAACTGTGCCTGACTCATCTCTGAGAGGAGAACATTTGATTCCAAAGGAACCAATCATTTCTAACCTCAGAGTGCAAGCTCTTGGTCCATATAACCCTCCAATCACTGATCTATCGGTGCCCATCGTATTACAGGTTCAACCTTACAAGCATCAGGTATTGTCACAAGCATCGATGGAAAAAAATGCTGCTACTTCTTAAGGGAGTACTCATATTTCCTCTACGACTGTCACTACAGGGGGTGTTTTTCCTCCTAACCAAACGTTTCCGGTCTAGACAACTATGGTATCGAATGCCTCTACCTCGGGCAATGGTCTGATTCCTTCTATGGCAGCGACCACTGCTCCATTCACCCAAAGTATGACAGACCCTCTGTTTTCATACGGGATGCCTAGCTTTGCTAGGAACTTTGTCCTTTCCTCCTCCACTCTACAAACTTTAGGTTTGGGGGCAGGGAGCTCGAACAGTCCTCTGCAAGGATCCATGGGGGGTACTTCAAATCCCTATAATGTTTTCCCTTATGGAGGGGGTCATATACCTCCTTCGTCCCCTTCACTCGACGGTGCCCACCAGCACTCCGTCAGGCCAAACCTAAACTATAGTTCATTTGGAGCAGGTAGTCAAGGAATATATACTTATAGCATACTGGTAGGTTTGACACCGTTCTCTTTGTTCGATGCATTTGGTAACAATGCTTTCTCGTCAACTGCCATCTTGGCCAGGGGCAACCCCGGTTATGGACAACAACATCTTGTACAGGGTACTATTTCTGCACAGGGGGAAAATTTAGGAATTCCTTCCTCACAAGGACCTTGGAATCCATGGCAGAGATCAGTTCCCTTGTCAGGGACGTTGACTGGGGGAAACCCCTTCCATAGCCAATGGAACCCCGAGAAATGCTCAATATGTATGCCCGTCGGATCGACAGAGGGAAACCCCTCCCAAAATCCTTGGAATGTGACGCAAGCCTAGCCCTTTACATCCTATTACGGGAGTCAACTAATGACATCTCAAAAAGCACAAAATCTGTACGTTGGTCATGGCCATGGTTATTACTAGAAACCTGACCAATAACCTAAATTTTCCTTGCAACCTGGTGTCAACCAAACTCCAGGCTTCTTTTTCCCTGGTTACAATCAACAACCCAAATTACCATTTCTGGAAACTCTACACTTGCCAGACTTGACAAGGTTAATACACGACCCCATCTGTCACGATCCATGTTGGCCCCCTATGATGACCAAGATTCCTTCGGACATCCCAAAGTTTGAGGCCAAGCCTAATGAATATCCAAGCGATCATGTCACTGGCTTCCATTTATGGCACTCGTCCAATTCTTTGAGAGACGACTCCATCCAGTTGCGTTTGTTTCAACACACTCTCATTGGGAGTGCGCAAAATGGTACATCGAGATTGACCACTCAAGATACTCTTCCTTTGGTGAATTGGAAATGGTTTTCTTAAACCATTTCCAATTACCTGTGAGATACGATGCCGACACCAAATTTCTGGCCAACTTTGAGTAGACAATAATGAACCATATCTTAGATCACAGCCGAGAATGGAGATGCCAAAAGAGTTTGATAAAAGTTCCAGTCCCACCAGCATTTATGCTTGAGTGGTTCCTTAAGTCTTTGGTACCCTAGTTATCTAAAGACATCGCAACCTCGGGGGTCTTTTCAGAGGAAGAAGCGATAATGAGATCCCAACAGCTAGAACTGATTTACTCTCAGTTTGGTTTACTTTACAAAGTTTTACCAAATGCACCATGATCGATACTTGACAAGAACAGACACAGATCTGGACCACATGCCAATGGTATTGTAGGTTCAACGCAAACGAAGCTTGTTGGTTAGTTGTTGAATTAATTGTAACAATTGGAAATATAGCATACAACGACCAACCAGACCACAGGTTTGGCTTCTCCCCCTACTCAAACATCGGATATACACAATGTGCAATCGACAAACCTGAAGGCCACCCAACAACTTGATGGAAAAAAGAAACAACGAAAGAAGGGTAAGGGGGATAAGAAACCTACCAATAACGCTGGCGAGGGAAACATTGAAAAGAAAAAGTCGAAGTATCCTTGTAATCTTTGCAAGGAAGACCATTTGACTCACCAGTGCCCTCGGCTTGCGAAGGCCCATAATTTATTGGTATAGAAACCACCTGCCATGTTAATGAATCCATTTCCGCATGGGAAAATTTTATCTCAAGCCTCTTCAAGTACGGAAGGGGCCGGTCAGGGACCTCCTTCATCTTCGAGTAATCCTTCGTCCACAAATGTGTACATGATGAAAGGTAGCATTGACATAGAAACTAGGACACGTGACTACGAAATGCCAAACACCCCTGAGAAGGGTAAAGAAGCCGAAAACCCATCTCTTCCTTTCTAGATTGAGAATACATTGGGCGAAACAATGACACACATCCCCAAAGGTGCATTCAAGAAATATTCTCACAACCCAAATACAAGGGCTGCCCAAAACTACTCTGTGGTGGAGGATTTGTCATAAACCCCTTGTGCGATGTCAGCTTTGGAAGTCCTCCAGAGATGCCCTTCCCAGAGAAAGGCTTTGTTAGCTTCCTTAGGAACTGTTGAGACTTGTAATCCGGGAACGATCATGCTTGATATGGCCGACTTAAAACCCCATCTTCCTTACCACGTAGCATTTCAGATAGTAGTGTCTTACACCATGAAAAGTTTTACTTGGAACATTTTCTGCACAGTGGTTGATGAGGGCGCCTCAACATGCGTGATGTCTTTGGTGTGTTGGAAGGCCATCGACCAACCTGTTTTGTCTCCATTACCTGCCCTTCTTACTACTTTTGATGGTCATTCATTCTGACCACATGGAATCATCCCCTCTTTTCTCGTGCAGTTAGGAGGGAAGACCGTGTGCGTCTAAGTTGAAGTGGTCAATGCGTCTCTCGACTACAATATATTGTTAGGAAGGATTTGGACCTATGCTATGCAAGAAATGGTCACGACAGTTTTTCGGGTTTTGTTGTTTCCACATGAGGGCCAGATCATGACCATTGATCAAGTATCCTTCTTCCGTCCTGACCCTTCATCGGGGGTATCCACGGTCCCGATGATTGATAACCCATAGCCCGACATCGTCAATGTAGGGGTTGGTTTGTGCCCACCTTTGATGGGTACTTTCAATTACTCACCTCTGACCGGCAATGTCCATTGCATGTCGGTTGTCCCCAACCAACCTAGGGCCGAAATATTTCAAATCTTGTCATTTCACACAAATTAATTTAATGATCTGTGGATTCTTCCTTCCCCATCAACCACGATGGAAGGGACAGGGCACCATGACATGGCCATGCCTTTGTCCTTGGCACAAGTTGTGTACTCTACAGTCCAACAAGCTTCCACCGATTCCGATCCGACTCCCACACATGAGTTAGATCCGGTTCTCGAGCCTATATGGGCTCAAGGTTCCCTCGTCGATACTGATTCTTTAGACTTAGTCTTGCCCTCAGATGAGGCAATTATTGAGGCAATGAATAGTCCAGATAGACCCTGGGATGAACTTCATCACTGATCTTACTTCCTCCTAGAGTTAAGATGAATTGAAGAAGGTGAATTCACTCTGACTATGACTGGAGATAAGGATTGTCCTATCAATCCTTTGGCTACACACACTGTTTACGCTGAAGGGAATATGGAAAACATCGCTCAAACAATACCTATTGATATCTCCAGAATCCTTGGTATCGTGGAGAATATCTTCGTCAGAGCAGACTGCTCCCCCGAGGAGATTCAAATATACACATATTTATTTAAGGAATTCCATGACGTGTTTTCTTGGTCTTATGAGGAAATGCTAGGCATAGATCCAAGATTCATCGAACACGAAATCATGACATATCCGAATGCTAAGCCGATCTAGCAGAAGCTTTGTCCAGTCAATCCTAGGAAAGCAACATCTATTAAAGCTGAAGTAGATAAACTACTCCAAGCTGGTTTCATATACCCCATCCAATTGACTCAATGGGTGTCAAATCCCGTTCTAGTCAATAAAAAATAGGGTACGATTCGTGTATGTACGAACTTCCCTGATTTGAACAAGGCATGTCCAAAAGACAATTTCCCCATGACATTTATTGACCAAATAGTCGATGAATGTGCAGATTGTGAAGCCTTTTATTTCATGGATGGTTTTTCGAGATACAATCAGATACAGATCAAGCCCAAAGACCAACACAAAACCGCTTTCATCTGTCTGTGGGGTACATTCTCTTATCGAAAGATGCCTTTTGGTCTGAACAATGTTGGAGCTACGTTTCAGCGGGCCATGTCTTTTTCTTTCCACGACCTCAAACATATAGTCAAGGCTTATCTCGATGATTTAGTGTCACGATCTCGCAAGAGAGCTGATCATCCCGCACACCTTTGAATTATCTTTGAGTGATGTCGCTACTATCAGATCTGCTTGAATCCAAACAAATGAAGTTTTTGCGTCACATCGGGTTGTTTGCTTGGTTTCATTGTTTCGACAATAGGGATCATGGTCGATCCTCTAAAGGTTGAGGCAATAGTTCAGTTGCCTCCCCCGTGCACAATCCCTCAACTTCAGAGTCTACAAGGAAAAGTGAACTTTTTACGACGTTTCATCGTGAACTATGCCGATATCACAAAGGGTTTCATGCATTTATTGAATAAGGACGTTCCTTTCCATTGGGAAGAAGCCACTCAGTGCTCTTTTGAAGCATTGAAACATGCCCTCACGTCTACCCCTCTGCTTCGACCACCCAATTATAATAAAGATTTCTTATTGTACTTGGCCGCTGCAGAGTCGACCATCGGTATGGTCTTGGTTCAGGAGGATGATTTGATCTCAGAATATGTGATTTATTATCTAAGTCGAGGTTTGGTTGGACCGAAACTCAATTATTCCCACATTGAAAAACTTGCGTTGGCAACAGTTCATGCTCTCCAACGGTTCCGCCATTACATCTTGTTTCGCAAGACCATCATCATTGTTGTTGTGAATCCGTTTCAATACATGTTGACATGACGTGTAATTGGTGGAAATATCAGTAGATGGATATTTATCCTCCAGGAATTCGACTTGGATTTTGTTTCGGCGAAATCCAAAAAGTCATTGGTCTTTGCGTAATTCATTTCAGAACTTCCTGTCGAATCAGGTGATGTTATACCCGAAGAGTCGCCTATCAAAAGAGACATGTTTTTGATCATGTCTTTGGACCCCTGGTATGGAGATATACTAGTCTATCTCCAAAATTTGAAGTGCCCTACCTCTTCTTCTCGTGATGAGCGTCGCCGTATACGCCATCAGGCCAAAAACTATCTCATACTTGATCACACTCTGTATCGTCGAGGTGTATATTGCATCCTTTGCTGGTGTCTCATCCATGAAGAAGCGAAAATCATGCTTAATGATTTCCACACTAGAGTATGTGGCGGTCCTTTTTTGGGTTGGCAACAACCCAAAAGATTCTACGAGCCGGTTACTTTTGGCCGACATTAATCAAAGATTGTGTTGAATCGGACAAGAAGTTCCACCCGTGTTAGATATTCTCTCGAAAGATGAGGGCACACCCCTCTCCCATGTTTTCGGTCATCACAGTTGGTCCCTTCACCAAGTGGGGGATTGATTGCGCTACATGAAACCCTCCTTCTGCAAGGGGGCACCGTTATATCATCGTAGTAGTAGACTACTTCACGAAGTGGGTCAAAACTATGCCAACGTTTAAATATGATGGTGAGACCACAACTCTTGTTTTGTTTAACTAGATAATAGCAAGGTTCGACATCCTGAGAGAGATTGTCACTGACCATGGTAGCCACTTTCAAAACAAAATGATGTCTAAGTTAACATCAAATCTTGGGTTGAGGAAAGAACATTCATCACCCTACTATCCACAAGCGAATGGTCATTTGGAAGCTGTGAATAAATCCCTGAAAACTATTTTATAGTGAACGATCAATTCGGCCAGGTCAAATTGACATTTGATGTTGTACTTGAAATTATGGGCCTACCAAACATTTGTTAAAACTGCAACCGGTTTCTCACCTTTTCAACTCGTTTATGGGCTGGAAGCAGTCTTGCCTATAGAATGCCATGCTCCCCGAGTCTCATTTTTTGTCGTGCTTTTGTCCAAGGGAAGTCTTACTAAACTTGATCCATCCCTTTTGCAATTTGTCTCTTGTCCTCATGCTTGGCCACCCCGAAAGACCAATCAAGTCCTTTCTCAAAATCAATGAAGTTCTATGCCTGATCATCAAGATACTCTTGTTTATTACCGATGAGATGTCGAAGACCTCTGGGTAGTGAATTCGTACACTCATATTACACTCCTACCCGATTTTTGAAGATTCTGATGTTCTTGCTTGAGCTCTAAAGACCTCATCTCCAACCAGAAGATCTCATTGGCTTATTAAAAATGGATACTATACATGTATATCTTTTGATTTTGAGATGTAGATCCGCTATGTATTTCTCGTGGCTACACTTTATATAGTTATATGACATGGATCTACAGTGTATTTGATTGGCAGCCATGATTTTATTTCATCTTGAGCATGGGTATGCCTGCTTCGATGAGACACATTGTTATTTTTGCAGATGGCACCTCCTGAACTCCGGTCCCTGGGCTCACTCGCGTCGTACAGTGGTGAACATTTGTAATTTATTTCGGCAATCAGATGCTCTTCTGACCTCACACATCAGGGGACATCTGTTATAACCCTAAATTGCACTTGACATGCATACCTGGCATCAGGCCATCTAACTTGCTATCTTTACCAAGCCATTATTGAATAACTCTTCTAAAAACCATTATTTTGAAGGTGTACGAGCCCTGTACCATTACTGCCTGTGTACACACGTCTGTTGAGCCACTATAGCCCGCGTACACTCATAGAATATCGAAAAATGTGGAAATTTGCATAGGATTCTAGTTTCTGGGCCATTACTTAACCGTTTGACTGCCCATATCCAGTCACGCCAACTATTAATATCCCTTTTGGACTATAAAAGAAGGGGCTGGGGTCCCATTGCAAAGAGAAGCATGAAAGAAAAGAAACTCTTCCCATTTGATCAATCCCCCTTTGCCCCAATTGTAAAGCCCTTACCATTTCCCTAAGAGATAACTGAAGAGGATAAGAATATGTGGAAGTAGTTGGTGCATGGTGAAGAGGAGCCCAGGACCAAGTTCAAGGAGTAGTGCCGGTCTCATGTTGTAAGCGACTTTTGTGATATTAATATAAAGAATTACTTTTTCTGTGCCACCAAATGACGTCTTGAACTTATATGATTTGTTTACACTTCTTGTTTATGATGTCTAACCCACTAATCCATATGTAGAATGCATGCTTGTATTTATTTTTTGTCTTTTGAAGAATGCAAGTCAGCCTTGGGAGGATATTTCCAGTCCGGAAACAACCAAGCACAAAGGGATTGACATCGGATGTAGAGTTTAAGGTAGGCCTACTAGATCCCTCTCTCTTGTCTTTTATGTATGATTGTGGGGTAATGTTGTGATAGTGATAAAAAGGTAGGAGACTTTAGATGGTTAGCTTTGCCTACACTTTAGGCCCTTTGTGTAGTCCGTAGAGGGGTTTTCCCGCTATAGAAACTATGCATGGAAAGTAACTTTGCAGAAGGTTCTTAGAGATGGCCTTTGGTGGCCTACCCTACACAGAGATGCTAAGGACTATTAAAGAGACTGTGATGTATGCCAAAGAGTTGGGAAACTGTCCAGAAGATATGAAATGCCTTTGGCACCACAATTGACCTTACAAGCATTCGAGAAATGGGCCATTGACTTCGTAGGACCTATAAACCCACCAGGAAAGTGCACAGGAGCAAGGTACATAATCATTGCGTCAGAGTACTTGACCAGATGGGCTGAAGCAAGAGAAGTTAAGGACTATAGTGCAACTATAGCTGCGTGCTTCATATTTGATGACATCATAACCATGTTTGGATGCCCGAAGATCCTTATGAGCGATCAAGGTACACATTTAATCAATAAAACAATTGAAGCCTTGACTGAGGAATTTGTAGTCCATCATCAGAAGAGCACACCTTACCATCCACAAGCCAATGGGACAATTGAAGCATTCAAGAATATCTTGGAGACAATGCTGACGAAGATTTGTAGTGTGAACAGGGATGACTGGGATTTAAGAGTACCAACAATACTATGGGCCTATAGAACCACTTGCAAGAAGCTATAACAATGCATACCCCTTTTAAGATGGTTTATGGCCTCTAAGCCGTTGTCCCGATGGAATATTTGGTATCAAGCCTAAGAATCATTGCCTTTATAGATATGGATGACACTGGCACTGTTCAAGAGAGGCTTGAGTAGTTGGTTGAACTAGAAGAAGACATATTTATTGCAGGATTTCATCAACAAGTATAGAAGGAAAGAGAGAAGTCCTACCATGATATACACATAAAAAAGAAGGCATTTAAGCAAGGTGATCTAGTACTGGTATATGACATTAAGTTCATGAAACATCCAGGGAAGTTCAGAATGCATTGGCTTGGGCCATATGAGGTTGCCTATGTTACAGAAGGAGGAGCTGCACAGTTGAAGAATTTGAATGGACAATGGAAGGAAGGTTTGGCGAATGGGAGCTGGTTGAAATTGTATTATGACAACCAGATGCCTCACAAGTCTCAGTAAAAGCATAAGGAAAAGGGTCTAGGTACCAGGTGTAGTTGAAAATGGGTACCAAATAAAGAAAAGACAGTCTGCACAAGGAAGGAAAGGAGGCATAGAGATGAAATTAAAGGCTGACCCGCGCAGTCTGAAGTTGAAGCAAAACAAAAGTATCAGATATGAAGTGCCTCAGGATGAGTCATAGGTGAGTGTTGGGGGCCTTTTGGCCCTTTAGTATGGAAGTAAGTGAATATCAAGGAAGAAAAGGAAAAATGCGAACTGCATGGAAGACACAATGACTGTTACTAGTTCAAAGTGAGTAGAAGAGAAGAAAAGACGAAGAAAAGTTCGAGAAAACAAGCCGCTAGACAAGGAGATCGAGGATGAAAGATGGGAAAGGAAGACAGATCATGGACAACTCAACAAGAAAAAAAATCCACCATTGGATGCTTTGGAGCATCGCGCGAGAAGGAAGGAAAGACAGGTTGGCGAAGCCCTGAAAACACGAGTCAAGTTGAACTAGGGTTTTACTCACCTAGGGTTTTGACACTTAGGTCTTGGCCTAAGGATGTCAGTGAGCTATTGTAATGTATAAATAAAGGTCAAGAGGACTTGGTTTGGGTTGTTGTTGGTATTGTTCATTCTAGTTTTGTTATTGGTATGAGTGATTATTGTTGTGTGAGAGAGAAGTTCTAAGTGCAAGAGCCTTATGGTATTGTGAGATCTTCAGCTAGGTGCAAAGATCAGTCCTGCAGCTGGGTGCGCAGGAAGGGGAGAGACGGAGAGGATAAGAAAGAAGATCTGCTAGCTAAGAGTGAAGACAAGAACTGTATGCTTCATCTTAATATATTATAAAGCACAGTTCTGTGTACATATCCCTAGAGAGAGGGTGAACCACGTATATCTTGTGTCGTGTGTGAATTATGCTCCATTCTTTGTCATTTGATATACTGCTAGTGCATTACTGTGATTAGATCTGATAGATAGTTGTGCAGAGTAGAGATAAGTTGGTAAGTGTTATATAAATGTTGTGTTTTCCTTCTATTCGATCCACTTGATATTCCCTTTGGTTGTAGACATCTCTGTCCTGCAACCCCCCCATAGCTACTTCAGGTGAGACTGCATCTGCCTCCCAGGTGTTACCGAAAGGTCTCGTAGTTAGGGCTTGTTGGTGCACTCTTGGAGATGAAACCTGGGTCTGCCCCTATGCCAACACCACACTAGTATCATCCTCAGGTAAATTGACAACTACTGTTCATAGCCACTCTAGATCTACTGGATCTATTGATATTGGCAAATGATCCCATATTACATTCTCCATTTTGGCCAGTTATTCCTACTAAATTACCTTCCAATATTATGAAATTTGATGGTAAACCTGGTGAAGAGCCTAATAACCATGTTATGAATTTTCATCTATGGTGTTCATCAAATTCACTAATGGATGATTCTATCCGGTTACGTCTTTTTAAGCGTACACTTACGAGTTCAGCTGCCAAATGGTACATTGAGTTACAACGTGAAAATTTTCAAGATTTTAATTCACTTACCATGGCTTTTCTCACACACTTCCAATTACCTATCCGCTACAAGACTAGCATAGAAATTTTGAATTCCCTTCGTCATACCAACTCCGTACATATCTCTGATCATATTCATGAGTGGAGATGGCGATGATGGTTGATCAAAGCAACCATTCCTAACCAATTGCTAGCTGAATGGTTCACCAAATCTATTTTGCCTCCGATTGCTCATGACGTATCCATGGGTGGTTTTATTACTAAAGAGGAAGCCATTTATCATGCCTAGTAGCTGGACTTAGTTTATTCCCAATCCGTTACTTTTTATGAATTTATTCCGAACGCTCCCCGTAAATCAAACGATCCATCAAAACCGTCCTCCACCGCTCACGCAGATGGAGTTATCGCTTCCATCAAAACCCAATCTAGTTCACAATCGACCAACATGACTAATCGCTCAATCACCACCCCTGCTATTGGATCAAATTCACTCTCACCAAGCTCCACCCCGACTCAAGTATCTGAGGTGAATGCAGTTCAATCTACTTGTCCGCAATAGTCAGGGGGGAAAAATAAAAATAAGAATAAACCAAAGAAAAACAATAATCAAACCGAAAATGAAAAAACAGAAGCACAACCACCTTCTACTGAGAAGAAATCGTAGTGCAAACCAAAATTTCCATGTCTCATTTGTGGGGACGATCACTACACACGAGATTGTCCTCATCAAGACGAAGTTGCTAAACTTTTCAAAGGAAATTCTCAACCTGCTATGTTGACACATCCTTTTCCACATCAACAGTCATTGGTTTCACAAAATCCTGCACCTCCAACAATAGGTAATCCAAATCATCCTCCAAATGAGGAAGCTTCATCAAGTGCACATATTTACATGTTTAATGGGATAGATTTGACCACTCGTACTATGACATACGACACACCTCCAGATAAACCTGATAAGGAGAAAGTAACTACTAGTACTACACCAGATCCACCGCCTACTACAATTACCCCTCCATCTGGACCACTCTGATTGAGAAACCCAACTTTGACTCTATTCAACGCCCTCCCAAGAGTACAATTCAAAAATTGACCTTTAATCCAAACTCACTTGCTACTCAAAACTACAACATTGTTGAAGATTTGGCTCAATCACCTTACGTTATGTGAGTTCTCGAAGTTCTACAACATTAACCTAGTCAAAGTAGAACTCTCTTGGCAGCCATCAGAGCTATAGATCCCGAGTCATCTAACAATATCACGTTTAACCTGGATAATTTTAAATCACAACTCTCTCACCAACTTGATTTCCATATTGATGTTGTTTTCCATAATCAACATATTCATCGCACGATCTTGGACGAGGGGAAATCCACATGTGTCATGTATTTGGCTTGCTGGAAAGGCCTTAAATCACCTAGTATCAATCAATATCCCACCATGTTACAAGCATTTGATGGAAGAGATTTCCAAACTCATGGATTATTACAATACTTATCCATTCAATTGGGTGGCAAAACTGTTTTTATAGATGTAGAAGTAGTCGACGGTCCCCTCGATTATAACCTGTTGCTAGAGAAAAGTTGATTCTATGCTATGACTATTTTCACTTCATCAGTTTTTCGATGCGTCCAATTCCCTCATCAAGGTAAAATTGTGACCATCAATCAGTTAGATTATTGCATCCCTGACGCTCACACTCAAATGACCAACAACATTCCTTTTCTAAGAGACTAAAAAATTGCTTATGAAAGTGTTGGGGTTGGTCTCTTGAAATACTCTTCTCTCATGGGTACCTTCCCTACACCTCTTCCTTCCACTATGAAACACATTGCAATGATCAATATGATTTCGAATATGGCCCATCAATACTTGGAATCATTTGATCCATGGATCATGCCTAGTCCTTTAGAATTTGATGCACTGGGTGATACCATTCAACTTAGTCCCATAGAGGCTGAATACAATGCCATCTAGTCTGAATCTCCTTCACTAGAAGACCAATATCTACTAGTGTCTACGACTTAGTCGTTACCATCCTGGTTAGATTCCCTGTCCTCTACTTTCGATTTTATCCTACATATTTTTCCATCCCATGAATCTATTATGGAAATGATTAGTGTTGTTCCTGAGTCTGTACTTAAGGATTAAAAGTACAGTGTCGAGGCATCCGAAAGTATGTTAAATATTTATACAAAGAACACGTTAATCTTCGGTGTAGGAAACTAATGAAGGTTTCTACGTTCTTGCTGTCTAGCTTCCAACTGTTCCTGGGTAGTAATATCTTGTTCAATGGCTGCCCATGAACGTTCCAATTTCTCCCGGGTGTTCGCAGTTTTAAGGATTGTGTCAAAAAGATTTAAAGCGATATGTATTTGATTAGATGGCCCGGGTTGAATATTTGGTTGAGTTGCTGCGGGGACAGTCATTGAGGAACAATACCAGTATGGGAATGATTTAACGAGAGATTTCAACGTTGTTTCAATTCAGTCGAAATAAGAGAAATTTTTGCATGAAGAACAAAATAGGAATGCAAACTGAAGGCCCTTTCCCGTAACTGTATTATTTTTTAGTAAAGATGTGGAATGAGAGAAAAAAATTTAGCTGTGCGTAACGTAAGGTTCCTATCAGTAGAAAACTCACACATACACAGAAGAATAAATTGACATAGAAATAATTGACATAGTGTAAATAAATATAAAATTCTGTAAATGCGAATTGGTCTTACACCTGCTGATAGCTGGTGAAGAGGAAAGACAAGAAACAATTACAGAAAAATAAAATCCCTTCACTATAGTAGTTGTCGTACTAAGTTATAGTGTTACACATCAATTATGTAGAGCAAAATGAAAAGAAACAAGAAAACATAACGAAACAAACTTGTAACACAGTCGTGACGGAATCGGGAATCTTCAAATTGCTTGTATTAACTTCTCGGATGCAAAATCTCTATTACATTCATTACCAAAAAGTCCAGCCCTGTTCTCTTCTTCTTGTGATCTATTTATACAAATTTTGCCTCTCGACTTTAGAAGAGAGAAATCACTCCATCTGTCCTAATCTATTTTCAAAAAGGTGCCAGGTGCCTGTCTTTCCTTAGATTCAATGCATATGATACATTTGTCCATAAAATGGAATACAAGCTGTGAAGGTTCCGCTTGACATCTGGGAGGAGCGGAATCATTCCATCTTTCCTACTCCATTTTCAAGAAGTTCCAGGTGCTTGTCCTCGCATGGATTCAGTGTGCATGATACATTTGTCCACAAACTGGGATACAAGCTGTGAAGGCTCGGCTTGACAACTGGCTTCGGAAAAATATCAGTCTCGGGCTAACTGTGGAAGTTTATTACCTATTTGTGCATCGACGATGTCAAGGGCACCGAGTTGTGCACTAGGTTGAATCAAATGTTGGTTGATTTGAGCCATGTCTATCCTGTCCATCTTAGATATTTCCGCCGAATTCCTCTCATTCTTCTCCTTCATGTCGAGGGAAATCCGATCTATATTCATCTTCCTTAGCGTCTCTATGTCACCTCCACTCTCCATCCCTAACAACTCACCATTTATGGCATTGAAGACTTCTTCTAATGAATTTGTCACTTTTAGAACCTACTCCTTGCTTAAAGTAATATCATGTTCCCAATTCTTTAACAAAATATTACCCCTAGTTTGTTCGGAAATGGTGAGTCCGGGGGGCTCTGTTGAAAATCTGTTGTTGGTAACTATCACTGCTTCTTGGAAGGCGATCCGAGCGACTTCTACGTTTCTTTCCTTGACAATCAGATTCTCTGAAATCTGATGCATTAACAAGCAATCTTATTGAAACTCCCCCACTTTGTTTAGCAGACTCTGTTGAGAAGAAGAAATCCTTCTCCGAATATCGATTGCTCGGGATTTAACAATCTCGATGTCGATAACCTTGCTTTCTGCGACCTCTAACTGAGCTTGCAGCTATGTGATCATATCCCTCTACTGACCAGCCTGCACCCGACCATCTCGGATCACTGAATTTGCTTGTTCCAGCTTGGTTTTGAGGACTTCAATTTCTTTCTTATTGGCCAATCAGACCAGCTCTATTGCTCCACTCGCTTGACTCTTAGCGTTTTCTGCTGCCGAAGCCACTCTGGCTTCAAGAGTCTTGATCAGTCGATTCTTTCTCTTGAGATGATTTTTCAACATCGCAAATGAGAATTGGTTCGCTGACGCATACGCTCCTAGCGTCCTTGCTATCTCTGTAGTGAATTCATCACTCTTCTTGTTTTTTCCCTCTGTCATTACTTTGAATTTTTTAACAGTGGACTCTCCCTCTTGATAAAATTCCCGCTTTACTACAACTTTTCTCTTTCTGTCAAAAAAGAACTCATTAGGGGGGAGTTCCTCTGCCCTTATAGGTCTTATTTCTTCACCAAATATCCATCCCTTGTGTATGTTTCCTTGTGTTGACTGCAAAGGGGTGATAGAAGTGATTGTTTCCCCGATTTGCTTCGCCTCCTTTCCTGGTGTGTCGAGTGAGCCCTGCTCCTTCGAAGGATCAAAATCCTTCGTCTCTGTCTCCGGACTCTGAGTCTCTGACGGGTCTGTGTTTTTTACTTCCACCTCTGGACTATGTTCCTTGGGTGGGTCAGTAGTCCCTTCTCCTGTTTCGGGATTCTTTTCCTACTCGGGACTCTTCTCCTGCTCGAGATTCTTCTCTTGCTCCCCTTCCTGACATTTTCCGGGGTTAGAAGTTTTCCCCTCAGAACTTTCAGCCTCCTTTCCTTTATCCTTGGAAAGTCCTAAACCTCCCAGCACCACGGGGAGACATCTTTTCCTATGTTCCTGAAATTTTAAAACAGAGGCCCTATCTTCGGGTGCTAGAGATCTGATTCGAAATTGCACTTCCGAATAGGACCTCACCCCTCGAAAAACATCATCCGAGGGTGAACACTCGTGTTCAAACCTCTTTAATCCACAATTTCCAAAATGGCTGCTTACGATTCTCTGTGGATCATGCTTTTTGTACTCAATAGAGACTAGGCTCAAGTCTTCTAAGGTTGCAGCCTCAGCCTTAGCATGTCCGAAATCTAATAAGGAATAGGAATTTAGCCGAACAGGGAAAAACGACCATACCTTCTTTGATGACTCTTTGAGCTCTTTACTCACTCCGCCAATCACAGTTTTTCGAGCAATCTCACGACAGGCCAGCTTGTCGGGGATGAACAACGGTAGCGCCAGAGGAGGAACAACAGCTCCGAAAACTCTAAAATAGGAGAATTCTTCTTCTACGTACCAATCCGCGATACTGCTCAGATTCACATCAATGCTATCCGAGATGTGGGGTGGTGAAAGACCAAAAATGGTGATGTGCAGGGGCACCATCACCCAGTTGAAAATCTCATAAATAAACTTATTTGCATTATTTTCCAACAGCTTGTCGTGGTACTCATGCACAGTTTTTTCTTGGGTTGGACTCCAAGCCCAATTCATCAAAGGAAAAGGCGTCATGGAGCATATTGCGTCCATGATATACGCGGACATGAAGAATCCACATGGTCTCCCGACTGCTTTTTTCTCCCGGTACTATGTGACCCTATTGAACAAACTGTCGGAGAGCATCTTCACCCAATTAAATGAGCAACCTTCTGCTACCCGAAAGATGAGAGGTACCCACTGGATGTAAAAATGCGCGGTATCCTCCCATCTGAAAAGTCGACATGTCATCCTCACCACATACATATACTGTGGCTCCAACAAAGAAATTGAATACACGCCCTTGTCATTCGCTCTGAATGTCGCGGAGCGTGAAACCAAATCTTTTATCAAACCGGGCATGGTTTTATCATATTCTTCGCACTCCTTCTTTTTGAATTCCTCCAGGAATTCATTTCCATATATATATTCAGAAGTCGCTGGGAGCTTATACATAGATTGGATATGCTCTGGTCTGAAAGTCCCGACCATGGTCTGTCGGTCATTTATGATAGTTCTGGTGGGCAGGTCGATGTGATCCAATGCCCATCGGATCATGTCGTAGTATGGGAGAAACCGAGGTCTGGTTGCAACCAGGTGCATTCCTGACTGAACAATTGTCTTGTACTTAGTGTTCAGGTCGTCCTTTACAATATCATTGTCATCGTCATCTGAGTCTGAATAGTTTAACAACTCAGATTGCAGAATGTCTGAAATAAACGACCAGGTGGGTACTGAGCCGCCAGTCCGAGGTGAAGTATCTGAGACGTTGTCTGGACCCTATGCTGCAACCTCGACATTCACTTTCGCTGCTCTCCTTGGAGCCATGGCTGACGCTTGCCTTTTCGCTCTTCTGCAATAGACCTGTGTATACATGCGGAAATGAGTTCCCTCGGAGCAAGGTGAGCTCTGTGCACTTATGAGAAATTTTTAAAAAGAATGAAACTCTCGTATATATTTTGAAAACTCTGTACCTTTTGAAATAAGTCTGTCAAATCGCAAATAAAACCAAATTTAATGTATAAATCCAATCTTATTTATTCGTAGATTTACCCTAATTCTTCATTAATGTCATCAATGTTCGGCGGCTTGACAGGAAATCGGGTTATGGAGAGCAAATAAATTCCTCGTAAAGTGTGCCAACCTCGATACGCGGGACGTATCTCGCTTAATTTCATTTTTCTAAAACTTCAAATCTTAACGACTTAAAGAATTTTCTCATCTTTCGCTGTATCGTGAATTTCCTTTTGACATTTTGACTCTTCAACTCGCGAGGTTGCGAGTGCCGATTTTACCTTAATTAATAATAACCGTGATTTGGCGCATTCTTAATTATATAACTAACCTAATTGCCATATCGCGACTCGGGAATTCGAAGACAAAATTTTTGGAGAATGATATGCCGAGTCGCGACATCGCGATGTGGCGATAATTAAGGCTCGAATTAAGAGAAGGAAATCTTAGATT
Source organism: Picea engelmannii (assembly GCA_009831015.1). Lineage (NCBI taxonomy): Eukaryota > Viridiplantae > Streptophyta > Pinopsida > Pinales > Pinaceae > Picea > Picea engelmannii. Next base: position 71,856 of record ML820803.1, read on the forward strand.
AGGCGACTAATTAATCTCGCTATAATTATGTCGCAACTTCGTGAATCGGAGTTTTGAACACCTTAACTCGATGAAAGAAAGTACCGAGTGACGAAGTGCCAAGAACCAAGTTTAACCATGGTTATTTTTTTACGCTTAGTCTCTGAACAAGGTTATCACAAAGTCATCGTGTTCTCGGCTATCGGGGCTGCAAGAACAAAAAACTCAGCTCTGACGGATGCCGAGGCTTGAAACCCCGACGATGTCTAATCATGGGTTAAAGGTTTTACCCTAGTTAATGCCTTGGACGAAAATTAGAACCGAGTTCGCATTTTCGCGACTCGGGACTTGTGAATTCAAAAAATAAGGTGTTCGACTTGCGAGACCCAGAAATAAAACCAAAAGAACAAACATACTTGCGAAAAATGGACCTTTTTTGAAAGTGACAAAGCATTGCTATTCGTGGGACAAGATTTCAGAGCTTTATGATTTCGGAAGGAGAAGAAAAGAAACTTTATATCTCAAGTATCAAAAAATGAAAATCGAGCGAGGTGAAAAACAAGGGCGGCTCCAACATAGGCTCCAACTAGGGATCCCGCTTCCCTGTGAGGCAGGAAGAACAGTAGACCAGGTGCCAGAATTGGGTAAATGGAGTCATAGGCTAATATAAACAGAAAAATCAAGGAAAAAGATAGAAGGGGAGGGAAATTTCCCTTGGAACCCCAGATTTTTTTTTCGAACTCAGATATTCTTTCTAAACACAGCTAAAGTCACTTTCGCAATTCTCCCTTTCTCGCTACTAAGTTTGGGGAACGCTTTAAGACAGTCGTAATGCTCCTAGGATATTCAATAGGTCTTGTGATTCTTAGCTTGCATCAAAAGAATGATATTATATAATCTGAAATAGGGAAGTCCCGTCGGAATTTGGGGAAATGATCAGGTTTTCAGAAAGCGTTGATTACCAGAGTAGATTGATGTTTACGTATAACAGCCTTACAGATCTCTCAGACATTGCTTCACTGCCAGCGAGCCTGTTCAATACCCCAGTGAAGTTGTCTGACCCCTTTTCACTGAATTTCTTTTCACCACTTCGGAAAATATTTATGCGTTTAAACGCTAAGACGAGGGCAATCATTTCTGAATTTCCTTTCATCATATTAATGGACTAGGTGGGGGAAATCATTTCTGAATTTCCTTTCACCACCTGTCTCAGTATTTACTTTTAAAACATGAAGATGGGAGCAATCAGTTTATATCAGGGCTAATATCTGTGTAATATTTTTTATCAGAGGTTTGTCAACTTATTTTAATTACTCGGTATCAACCTTCCTTTGAACCTCACAAGACCTTTAGTTCTTAGGGAGACAAGGGAGAATAATAAAATTTTAAGAAACATCCTGTTCAAGAAAGCTTTAATTTTTCGGACGCTATTGAAAAACCTAGGAAAGTTAGGATCGCTATAAACGTTCCTTAGCTTAGCAGAGGATCAAGTAGTTGTGAAGACCAACTTTCTTATTAAGATCTTCTTCGGAATCCCTGAGGTTTGAAATGAAAAATCTTTATCCCTTTCCAAAGGTTTGAGAAGATAGTGACTCACTAAAAGTTAGGCCCAAATACAGACAGAAAACAAGGCAGCAATTAAATGGTTTAATATAAAAACAGTCACAACAGTTCTGGACTAGTTTTCGAATGCATTTGGGAACACAAATTATGACTGACTGTTTTTGGTTTAACATATTCATTCAAATTTAGTTTGAAGATCAAAGCCAAAAATAATCCTGTTATCTAACCTTTTATATTGTAATTTGAATAATATTACCTCAGATTGCTTAAACAACCTTTCATGACCTATGTATCGAGAAAACTCACCTCTGTCTTTTCAATTTCCTCGTGGACTATGAATTATCTTATGTATCACTTGATTTATGTTGTTCTATTATCCACACCGGCCTGCACATTATTTTTTTCTGTTAGCTTCGTCTGAGGCTGGAATCCTGCAAAAACGAATACAAATCTGATTTGAAAATGTGTTGAAAATTTAAGAACGAAAACCAAAAATTGAAAATAAATGTTTGAACAAAAACATAAATATGTACAAAAACTCATAATAAACTTTATTTATTTACAAAT
>ML820803.1:84221-103267 GCA_009831015.1 Picea engelmannii
GTGTTGTCTGATGCGCTACCACTCGAAGGGGTACCAACAGGGGTTACAAGGGTGGCCAACAAACGTGCGCTTAAGAACCACTTGTATTTCCTGCGTGTATGAATCCCTCAACCGCGAGTTTATGCGCGTAACGACAGATCTCTGTGGCTTAAAGACGCCAGAATACGTCTCTACCCTGAAAAAAAAATACCCACAATTTCTGCCAAGGAAAGTGCTCTGATACCACTTGCAAAATACCAGATATATAAAATATGCAGAGCAAAAATGAAATGCTAGAAATAACAGAATAACAGTAAAATATCCAGCATAATCTTCACAATACACAGAAATGATATACGAAATAGCAACAGAAATAGCAGTTTGAATCAGATGGCAATGTTCATAGGCCTTTTCGAGGGGGCAACCTCCAATCGAGTAGCGCTCTGTTACAATAATATCCCCGCTAGGGTTCTCATACCCTCGACTCCTATTTATACTAAAAAGAAGCATCTAGAGGAAGATCCTTCTAGAAGCGGAAGCTTATATTAGGTCTTCTTACATCCGCCTTATTCTATTTTATTGAAAGGTCTTATTAATATTGACCTTTATTACATCCGAATACATTGATCTACCTATGTGCGGGTTAGGACCTTAACACAAATACTCCGAGAGGAGGGACATTCGGTTTTCCTCCACCTCCTCCTCCGATGCCTGCCATCGACTTGGGAGTAGGAAATGAGGGTGTAACACACTTTTTTGAATCAGGCGAAACTAGGAAGTTCTGCTGAAGAAAGGTTGGTATGTCAAATGATAACGATATTTCTAAAGGACCTTTTCCCTTGTTTATAGATGGGAAAGTCTGATGTGGTTCACTCCTAAATTCTGAGTAGTTTGTTTCCGGATCTTTGGTATCAGACAGAGGGCTGCATGAAGTAGAAGGTTCTGAAGGGAATTTAGTCTTTATAAGTGGGTTTTTGGGTTTATTAACTGAAGCGGTTGCCTCAAATGAGCCTCTTGCTCTTAAATTTTTTTCAGGATTATTAACAGGCGTAATCAGCTTGCCACCCGGGTTCTGTCTGGTATGCTTTCTACCAGACGCCTGTTTGTTTTTTCAGTGGAGTCGCCAAGTGAAATATTTAAAAAGGATTAAAACTGCGTGCACTCTATGTTCACTATCAAAGAGTAACACTATCAACGAAATAGTTGTTGTTTTCCCAGGGAAAAGATTTTGTAACTTCGCTCCCCGGCAACGGCACCATAAAGATGTCGTTCTTGAGTCTGTACTTAAGGCTTAAAAGTACAGTGTCGAGGCATCCGAAAGTATGTTAAAGATTTATACAAAGAACACGTTAACCTTCGATGTAGGAAACTAATGAAGGTTTCTATGTTCTCGCTGTCTAGCTTCCAACTGTTCCTGGGTAGTAATATCTTGTTCAATGGTTGCCCATGAACATTCCAATTCCTCCCGGGGGTTCGCAGTTTTAAGGATTGTGTCAAAAAGATTTAAAGTGATATGTATTTGATTAGATAGCCTGGGTTGAATATTTGGTTGAGTTGCTGCGGGGACAATCATTGAGGAACAGTACCAGTATGGGAATGATTTAACGAGAGATTTCAATGCTGTTTCAATTCAGTCGAAATAAGAGAAATTTTTGCATGAAGAACAAAATAGGAATGCAAACTGAAGGCCCTTTCCCGTAACTGTATTATTTTTTAGTAAAGATGTGGAATGAGAGAAAAACATTTAGCTGTGGGTAACGTAAGGTTCCTATCAGTAGAAAACTCACACATACACAGAAGAAGAAATTGACATAGTGTAAATAAATATAAAATTCTGTAAATGCGAATTGGTCTTACACCTGCTGATAGCTGGTGCAGAGGAAAGTCAATAAAAAATTACAGAAAAATAAAATCCCTTCACTATAGTAGTGGTAGTACTAAGTTATAGTGTTACGCATCAATTATGTAGAGCAAAATGAAAAGAAACAAGAAAACATAACGAAACAAACTTGTAACACAGTCGTGACGGAATCGGAAATCTTCAAATTGCTTGTATTAACTTCTCGGATGCAAAATCTCTATTACATTCATTACCAAAAAGTCCAGCCCTGTTCTCTTCTTCTTGTGATCTATTTATACAAATTTTGCCTCTCGGCTTTAGAAGAGCGAAATCACTCCATCTGTCCTAATCTATTTTCAAAAAGGTGCCAGGTGCCTGTCTTTGATTAGATTCAATGCATATGATACATTTGTCCATAAAATGGAATACAAGCTGTGAAGGTTTTGCTTGATAGCTGGGAGGAGCGAAATCATTCCATCTTTCCTACTCCATTTTCAAGAAGTGCCAGGTGCTTGTCCTCGCATGGATTCAGTGTACATGATACATTTGTCCACAAACTGCGATACAAGCTGTGAAGGCTCGGCTTGACAACTGGCTTCGACAAAATAGCAATCTCGGGCTAACTGTGGAAGTTTATTACCTATTTGTGCATCGACGATGTCAAGGGAACCGAGTTGTGCACTAGGTTGAATCAAATGTTGGTTGATTTGAGCCATGTCTATCCTGTCCATCTTAGATATTTCCGCTGAATTCCTCTCATTCTTCTCCTTCATGTCGAGGGAAATCTGATCTATATTCATCTGCCTTAGCGTCTCTGTGTCACCTCCACTCTCCATCCCTAAAAACTCACCATTTATGGCATTGAAGACTTCTTCTAATGAATTTGTCACTTTTAGAACCTGCTCCTTGCTTAAAGTAATATCATGTTCCCAATTCTTTAACAAAATATTTCCCCTAGTTTGTTCGGTAATGGTGAGTCCGGGGGGCCCTGTTGAAAATCTGTTGTTGGTAGCTATCACTGCTTCTTGGAAGGCAATCCGAGCGGCTTCTGCGTTTCTTTCCTTGACAATCAAATTCTTTGACATCTGATGCATTAACAAGCAATCTTCTCGAAACTCCCCCACTTTGTTTAGCAGACTCTGTTGAGCAGAAGAGATCCTGCTCTGAATATCGATTGCTCGGGATTTAACAATATCGATGTCGATAACCTTGCTTTATGCGACCTCTAACTGAGCTTGCAGCTGTGTGATCATATCCCTCTGCTGACCAGCCTGCACCCGACCATATCGGATCACTGAATTTGCTTGTTCCAGCTTGGTTTTGAGGACTTCGATTTCTTTCTTATCGGCCAATCGGGCCTGCTCTATTGCTCCACTCGCTTGACTCTTAGCGCTTTCTGCTGCCGAAGCCACTCTGGCTTCAAGAGTCTTGATCAGTCGATTCTTTCTCTTGAGCTGATTTTTCAACATCGCAACCGAGAATCGGTTCACTGACGCATATGCTCCTAGCATCCCTGCTATCTCTGTAGCGAATTCATCACTCTTCTTGTTTTTTCCCTCTGTCATTACTTTGAATTTTTTAACAGTGGACTCTCCCTCTTGATAAAATTCCCGCTTTACTATAGCTTTTCTCTTTCTGTCAAAAAAGAACTCATTAGGGGGGAGTTCCTCTGCCCTTATAGGTCTTAGTTCTTCACCAAATATCCATCCCTCATGTATGTTTCCTTGTGTTGACTGCAAAGGGGTGACAGAAGTGATTGGTTCCCCGATTTGCTTCGCCGCCTTTCCTGGTGTGTCGAGTGAGCCCTGCTCCTTCGAAGGATCAAAGGCATTCGTCTCTGTCTTCGGACTCTGAGTCTCTGGCGGGTCTGTGTTTTTTACTTCCACCTCTGGACTATGTTCCTTGGGTGGGTCAGTAGTCCCTTCTCCTATTTCGGGATTCTTTTCCTGCTCGGGACTCTTCTCCTGCTCGGGATTCTTCTCCTGCTCCCCTTCCTGACGTTTTTCGGGGTTAGAAGTTTGCCCCTCAGAACTTTCAGCCTCCTTTTATTTATCCTTGGAAATTCCTAAACCTCCCAGCACCACGGGGAGACATCTTTTCCTATGTTCTTGAAATTTTAAAACAGAGGCCCTATCTTCGGGTGCTAGAGATCTGATTCGAAATTGCACTTCCGAATAGGACCTCGTCCCTCGGAAAACATCATCCGAGGGTGAACACTCGTGTTCAAACCTCTTTAATACACAATTTCCCAAATGGGTGCTTACGATTCTCTGCGGATCATGCTTTTTGTACTCAATAGAGACTAGGCTCAAGTCTTCTAAGGTTGCAGCCTCAGCCTTAGCATGTCCGAAATCTAATAAGGAATAGGAATTTAGCCGAACAGGGAAAAATGACCATACCTTCTTTGATGATGCTTTGATCTCTTTACTCACTCCGCCAATCATTGTTTGTCGAGCAATCTGACGACATGCCAGCTTGTCGGGGATGAACAGCGGTAGCGCCAAAGGAGGAACAACAACTCTGAAAACTCTAAAATAGGAGAATTCTTCTTCTACATACCAATCTGCGATACTGCTCAGATTCGCAGCAATGCTATCCGAGATGCGGGGTGGCGAAAGACCAAAAATGACGATGTGCAGGGGCACCATCACCCAGTTGAAAATCTCATAAATAAACTTATTTGCATTATTTTCCCATAGCTTGTCGTAGTACTCATGCACAGTTTTTTCTTGGGTTAGACTCCAAGCCCAATTCATCAAAGGAAAAGGCATCATGGAGCATATTGCGTCCATGATATACGCGGACATGAAGAATCCGGATGGTCTCCTGGCTGTTTTTTTCTCTCGGTACTCTGTGACCCTGTTGAACAAACTGTCAGAGAGAATCTTCGCCCAATTAAATGAGCAACCTTCTGCTACCCAAAAGATGAGAGGTACCCACTGGATGTAAAAATGCGCGGTATCCTCCCATCCGAAAATTCGGCATGTCATCATCGCCACATACATATACTGTGGCTCCAGCGAAGAAATTGAATACACGAACTTGTCATTCGCTCTGAATGTCGCGGAGCGTGAAACCCAATCTTTTATCAAACCGGGCATGGTTTTATCATATTCTTCGCACTCCTTCTTTTTGAATTCCTCCAGGAATTCATTGCCATATATATATTCAGAAGTCGCTGGGAGCTTATATATAGATTGGATATGCTCTGGTCTGAAAGTCCCGACCATGGTCCGTTGGTCATTTATGATAGTTCTGGTGGGCAGGTCGATGTGATCCAATGCCCATCAGATCATGTCGTAGTATGGAAGCAACCGAGGTATGGTTGCAACCAGCTGCATTCTCGACTGAACAATTGTCTTGTACTTAGTGTTCAGGTCATCCTTTACAATATTATTGTCATCGTCATCTGAGTCTGAATAGTTTACCAACTCGGATTGCAGAATGTCTGAAATAAACGACCACATGGGTACTGAGCCGCCAGTCCGAGGTGAAGTATCTGAGACGTTGTCTGGACCCTACGTTGCAACCTCGACATTCGCTTTCGCTGCTCTCCTTGGAGCCATGGCTGACGCTTGCCTTTTCGCTCTTCTGCAATAGACCTGTGTATACATGAGGAAATGAGTTCCCTCGGAGCAAGGTGAGCTCTGTGCGCTTATGAGAAATGTTTAAAAAGAATGAAACTCTCGTATATATTTTGAAAACTCTGTACCTTTTGAAATAAGTCTGTCAAATCGCAAATAAAACCAAATTTAATGTATAAATCCGATCTTATTTATTCGTAGATTTACCCTAATTCTTCATTAATGTCATCAATGTTCGGAAGCTTGACAGGCAATCGAGTTATGGAGAGCAAGTAAATTCCTCGTGAAGTGTGCCAACCTCGATACGCGGGACGTATCTCGCTTAATTTCATTTTTCTAAAATTTGAAATCTTAACGACTTAAAGAATTTTCTCGTTTTTCGCTGTATCATGAATTTTCTTTTCACATTTTGACTCTTCAACTCGCGAGGTTGCGAGTGCCGATTTTACCTTAATTAATAATAACCGTGATTTGGCACATTCTTAATTATATAACTAACCTAATCGCCATATCGCTACTCGGGAATTCAAAGACAAACTTTTGGGAGAATGATATGTCGAGTCGCGACATCGCGATGTGGCGATAATTAAGGCTCGAATTAGAAGAATGAAATCTTAGATTAGGCGACTAATTAATCTCGCTATAATTATGTCGCAACTTCGTGAATCAGAGTTTTGGACACCTTAACTCGATGAAAGAAAGTACCGAGTGACGAAGTGCCGAGAACCAAGTTTAACCATGGTTAGTTTTTACGCTTAGTCTCTGAACAAGGTTATCACAAAGTCATCATGTTCTCGGCTGTCGGGGCTGCAAGAACGAAAAACTCAGGTCTGATGGATGCCGAGGCGCGAAACCCCGATGACGTCTAATCATGGGTTAAAGGTTTTACCCTAGTTAATGCCTTGGACGAAAATTAGAACCGAGTTCGCATTTTCGCGACTCGGGACTTGTGAATTCAAAAATAAAGTGTTCGACTTGCGAGACCCCGAAATAAAACCAAAAGAACAAACATACTTGCGAAAAATAGACCTTTTTTGAAAGTGAAAAAGCATTGCTATTCGTGGGACAAGATTTCAGAGCTTTATGATTTCGGAAGGAGAAGAAAAACAACTTTAGATCTCAAGTATCAAAAATTGAAAATTGAGCGAGGTGAAAAACAAGGGTGGCTCCAACAATTAGTATCGAAGAGGTACCATGGGATGAAAACCATCATCGTTCATCCTTCTTCTCAATTTGGATGACATATATAAATATATTTTATCTATCTTTCCAAATGATATCATCGACTCTCCCCAATCTCCAATACTCACTCAGGATACCGACTCTGAGGGGAATTTGGGAAACATATCTTCCATGATTATAGTCGACATACCCATTAAAGAAGGTATTGTGGAAAACATACAACTAGGAGCCAATTGTTCAGTTGAAGAAGTTGAAACACATACCTCCTTGTTTAAATAATTTCATCACGTCTTCTCCTAGAGCTACGAAGAGATGCCAGGGATCGATCCATTGATCATTGTGCATGAAATAAAAAATTACCCGAGAGTTAAACCTGTGAGACAAAATCTTCACCCGGTCCATCCTAATAAAACCATGACAATCAAGGTAGAAGTAGAAAAACATTTGAAATCTGGTTTTATTTACCCTGTCCCTCTGACCGAATGGGTTTCCAACATCATCCCGATCATCAAAAAATAGGGGAAAATTCATTTTTATGTCGATTATTAGGATCTTAATAAGGCTTGTCCCAAGGACAATTACCTTACACCCTTTATCGACCAAATTATCGATAATTATGCCGGAAACATCATTTTCTCTTTTATGGATGGATTTTCTCGATATAATCGGATCAACATTTTACCAGTTAATCAGCATAAAAAAAGCTTCATCTGCCCTTGGGGGACATTCTCTTATCAGAAATTACCTTTTGGCCTTAAAAACGCTAGAGCCACTTTTCAGCGGGCCATGTTGTATGAATTCCACGATATCAAACATATTTTTGAACCCTACCTCGATGACTTACCCACTCACTTGTCTCATCAACGAGACCACATTGCTCACCTATGATCCATATTTCTTCGATGTCAATTTTATAACATACGTTTGAACCCCCATAAATGCATCTTTGCTGTCGAATCAAGGAGACTCCTCGGATTCGTAGTCTCCAAAGACAAGATTAGGGTGGATCTCTTAAAAGTAAAATCCATTCTCTCTTTACCTTTTCCCAACAACCTCAACCAACTGCAAAGTTTTCAATGGAAGGAAAACTTTCTTTGCCACTTCATTTGCAATTACGCCAAAATCACTAAAGGATTCATGAGATTTCTATAGAAATATGCCCCTTTCATCTGGGATGCAACTTCTCAGTGCTCATTTGATGCTCTTAAGCATGCATTAACAAACACACCTCTTTTGCATCTGACGAATTATGTGAAAGATTATTTCCTTTATTTGGCTTCCTCTACTTCCACTATCTCTATGGCGTTAGTACAAGAGGAGGATGACGACACAGAACATGTGATCTACTATTTGAGTAAAAGTTTATTCGGTCCCGAGCTTCGGTATTCACATGTTGAAAATTTGGCTTTGGCAACAGTTATTTCCATCCAGAGATTTCACCATTACATTTTGTTATGCACTACCACGGTCATCAATGAATCGAACCCCATGTACCACATCTTGACTCATCAAGTACTTGGGGGAAAAAATTCCAAATGGATCATCATTCTCCAAGAATTCGATCTTGAGTTAGCCAAATCAAAAGCTAAGAAATAGTTGGTTTTCACAGAATTAATTTGTGATCTTCCCCATACTAATGATGATATTGAGACCAATGATTCCCTTCCTGACAAATCCATGTTCCTTATTAGTACGTACGATCCTTGGTATGGAGATATTCTTCTCTATCTTGAAACCCAACACTTTCAACCTAGTATTTCATGTGATGAATGACATCACATCAAAAACCACTCAAAACACTACCTTATCATTGGTGACACATTGTACCGTCATGGAATTGATACTGTCCTCTGACATTGCTTAACCCATGAAGAGGATGAGAAAGTTTTAAATGACTGTCACCTTGGAGCTTGTGGTGGTTATCTTTTTGGGATGGATACAACCCAAAAAATTCTATGCGCCAGTTACTTTTGTCATTCCATATTCAAAGATTGAATCGAGGCCGTCAAAAAATTCCCACCCTATCATATATTTCAGAAGAAAGAACATACCCACCCAGCTCCACTTCATCCCATTGTCACTGTTGGCCCGTTTGCAAAATGGGGCATCGATTTTATGCAATGTAAGCCTACTTCAGTTGTTGGGCACAGTTACATCATCGTTTCCGTCGATTACTTCACTAAATGGGCTAAGGCTATGCCTACATTCCTTAATGATGGCCTCATTGTAGCACTATTTGTGTTTAACCACATTATCACTCAATTCAGTGTGCCACAAGCTATTGTAACTTATCATGGATCACATTTCTAGAACCAGATGATGGGTGAATTGCGCACCAAGATAGGTTTTCACCACGAAAACTCATCCCCCTAATATCCTCAAGAAAATGGACAAGTTGAAGCCATCAAAAAAGTCCTGAAGACCATGCTTCAACACATGGTGGGAGTGAACAAAACCTTTTGGCACTTGCAACTGTTCATCGCACTCTGGGCGTATCGAACTTTAGTTAAAACTGCAACTCGATTTACACCCTTCTAGTTAGTATATGGGATAGAAGTGGTATTACCGATCGAATGGAAGATTCCTTCATTGAAACTTATCGTAGAAATATTACCCCACACTTATGCTGAAGATGAACGATTCTTATATCTGACCAAGTTGGATGAAACATGTCACAATGCTTCTCTCATCAACGAGATGTATAAAAAACACATGAAAAATCAATATGATAAGTCCATCCAACCTTGCATTTTCGCAGAAGGATATCTAGTCATAGTCTATGATCAAGATCATGACAAACTAGGGGCAGTGAATTTAGAACCCATGTAACACGAGCCATACATCATAAAACACATGTTACACAGAGGCACGTACGAGTTAGTATACTACGATGGGATATCTCTCGGTGAGCCTCGAAATGGGATTTACCTCAAGAAGTACTATGCATAGAATATCTTGCATGTGTGCTTTGTACATTATTGTACTATATAATTTTGACTTGGTGTCTCTTTTCGTTTGCATGCGCGAGTTTTATCTCAGTTGCTTATACTTTTATTTGTGATTTCATGCACATATGACATCATCCTTTCCCATATTTTTTTCAGGTTTGTAGATGGTGCTAGTTGACATACCCAAAACATTGCTTCTACAGTTTGGGTCATCTACCACTCTGGCGAGTTAGTGATTTCAGGAGGGATTTGCAACAAAAAAAGTTGCATAGTATCACACCATCATCAAACTCTTAACCAAAGCCTCCTCTCTAGGTATATCTCAATTGATTATAAACCTCGACTCCAAACTCGTGTCCCATCAACTAAATTGTGAGTACACCATTCACAACTCTACTTTACTACATCTCCATCTGAGGGTTCATCATATCGAAAGAGATTTTGAATTTCTTGAGTATAGACACATATTGAGAGAAATTAACATGATCACGGATTCATTAATGAATTACATGTTGGATTGGTATATTGCGCATATATAAACATTTGAAATATAAATCATATGTACAAAAACATCACATAAAACAAAAAATTCAACATAGGTAGGCACCGCAAAACTCGTATAAATATATATGTGTGATAATTTTTTTTTTTTGAAATACATCATAAAAAAGTACATGACGAGAAATAACTTGGGTCTTTATTCCCATAGTATCATCATAAGGACTACAAAATGACCGAGGACTCTAATCATCCTCCTGTATCATGTTGCGCTCTGAATAGAACACTACCACTCATGTCACCCATTGAAGCAAATGATTGAGGCTTTCATATACCACAACTGTATGTCGCTACAAGTGTAGAGGCACATCTCTTCTCGTCATGGGTGGGACACCCATCATCAAACCCCACATGTTCCTCTCCACCTCTTGGATCCCTCCCGCTATGAATTCATGCTCGACTGTCACCTGTGCATCTTCGCGACACCCCAGTGCCGACATCTCCGCCGGATGTGATGCACCTTTGTATGCATGATGAAAAAAAAATAGTTTAGATCCCTTGTTGTACAACTAACAATGTATAAAAAAAATAAAAATAAAATTGTTACAAGGTTATAATCTTTCATACCTGATGCATCCCACTGTATTCCCTTGGGAAGTACCAAGTCAACACTGCCTCTGAAATATACCCCAACATAGGGGAAGTCCTCAATCACCACTAACTGCCTCCTCCACCATGCAAAGAATTCGACAGTGAATCTGAAATTCGAGGGCTCATTCCCCAACCTAGGGGAGAGACTGGTCCAATTCTCCATGCGAGGCTCGGTCACAGGACGTGCTATCATTGCAACCTGTGGTTGCATCTAGGGGATCCGCTCTAGAAAAAATGAAACCAAGAAAGAACCATATCCAAACTGTTTTTTCCTACCAGTCCTGTATTTGGATATATTCTGTTTGAAATTCCTTAGGAACCTTGCACTCCAGTTGAATAGTCTTGGTTCCAAACATTGAATGGCATAAGAAATTTAGGATTTAGAATCCAGATGGGCACTAGTGTTCCCCGCTAACTTGGTGATGGTGAATAAGACATATCAAAGTGCTATATTCCTCACATATTTGATCACCATCCTTCCTCCCACCAACCGTGACCCTGGTATACAATATTCGACAACATATGGCTCGATGGTCTCGGAGTAGCCCGGTGTCCAAAAACATTACCAGCATCTTATCTTGGGCCATGAATATGACCTCTATTTTTGCATATCTTTGACTTGTTTTTCACCTGTTCTGCACTAGTTACCAGCATCTTATATCTACTTTTGACAAACATCTATCTATTTTGCTACATTTCTAGCCTATATCCTTTTGCCCTGCCTATCCATGTTTCTAAGGTAAAAAGATCATCTTTTAATACATTTTGCAAATGTTTTAATCTTTTGAATGTTAATTAAAAGAATGCATACTATGGACTAATGCAATATTGGGATGCAACTCTTTTTGACTACTCTATTGCAGATTATCATATGTTGACACAGCCTCCTTTTTGCTCATGAAGCTTCATAAAAGTTTGATGCCACTTCAACATACAAGCCAGACTCCTATTCAAAGAAGAACATATGCAAAGACGCATTTACTGGAAGTTGTTATTTGAGGCGAATCTCATGACACTTCGTGTCATGAGATTGCCCATTCAAGTTTATTATGTAATTAATACTCTGCATGGATTTTCCATTTTTAGCGTTGGTAGTTAGCTTATATGGAGGATCGCCGATCAAAAAATGAGGATTAAAAAAATTATAAAATGATGGGTCTACCCTGATGTAAAGGAAATGATTGATTTTGAAAAACTTTGACTGAGACTTTTGCTAAATAGAATGATATTGGTTTTCTCTCTAAATTGATGTCTGGTTAACGATTGAACACATGGATTAATCGTCTCTGCAATAGATGTTGAATGGATATGGTAGCATAGATCGTTATTTTCTGAAATGTTAACATGGATCTCTGTCTCTATGGAAGGGCCCACCACCAGAGGTAGATGATCTCTCCATTTTATAGTAGATATATAGAGTAGATGTTGATTATCGTTTCTGTAGAAATAATCACTGTAGAAATTGTTCCATGTTTTTATGATTTAAATATGCAACTGTTAGATTGAATTCTGTTATAATTTAGATCACATGGCATTGTAATTTTGTAGAGTAATCTCTATGCACAGAGCATAGATAGTTGGCAGATAGATTTGAATAACCATGTTTTGTGCTTTGTATATTGAATCATCAATTTGCTAAAGTCGTAGATTGAATCATAGGATAGAGATAGTGAATGGTAGAATTAAATAGGTTTTGAATTAATTCAAAAGTCTTGGATCATTTGAATTCTTGTTAATATAGATAAATTCACGCATGGTAGTTCAATTTCAATGAATTTCATTAGTAGTTTGTAAATTTAAAACCAGAATGTAGTCTGACTAGTTTTTATCATTTACCTTTACATAGGTCGGTTGAAGGAAATTGCAGAGTTAGTGACTTAGATTAAATTTATAATTAGTTGATTGGATTTAAGAGTTAGTTGTGATTTTGTAGATTACATTTATCCTTCCAATCTCATAGGATTTCTCTTCCATAGGAAACAAATTTACAAATAGAATAGAGTTACTGTTAGTGTTTCGTACCCATTTCGCACTAGTTACTCTGTTTTATACTTGTTCAACACTGTTATGATTACTTCAGTTAATTAGAAGTTTAATATTTCCGTTTTAAACAATGAATTTTAAATCTTTATTCTTAGATCTAGATTCATAGAGTATTTCTCCACTAGCACCCACAACACTGTAGATGACTAAAAGATAGAAGAAGAATTTGGTGATTAAGATTAAAACATTTCTTTCTGCATTTTTGATAGATGAATTGTGAATTAATAGATGATAGAATAGGAGTTCTGATTAAAAGTTAAAATATAATTTAGATGATTTGAAGGATAGCTTAGAGTTATGTTTGGTATTTAAATTTCTCTAGTTTGGCATAGGTTAAATGGTTTGCTTAGCATTAGCTATAGACAGTAGATGGTTAAAATAGAATAGATGAAATTAATGGTTAAATATCCTTTCCTGCATTTTGAAAGTAGAGAGTTTAATAGATAGAGTAATTTGTCTTCTTTTGAATAGTCTTTAGAAGATTCTTACCTCCACATATAGTGTAGTAGCTCTAAGATTACCAACCATGGTTTGACAATTTAATGTTTTTAGGTCATTAGAAAAGTGATATAATTTGCCTGACATTTTTGGCGCCGTTGCCGAGGAGTTGTTTACAAGGTAAGTTAGATAGTTGGCTTTAATTATTTTTTACATGTTTGGTATGGTGTTTCCTAGAAGGTTGATGGAGGAGGAGTTGTAAGACGATAGGTAAGAACCTGTGCATCTGTTATCACAGGTTCCTCCGAAACTCAATCTTAGTCTTTATTTTATTAGTTTCTTTTTATAGTATGTTTTCATGAGAAATAGAGATAATAGAGGTAGATTTAGGGGAAACTCAAAACAAGAAAAAGATCCAAAAGCTATTTTTGGTGGACAACAGGGTTATGTCACCACCTCTGTAGATAGGTATTCTGAGAAAAAACAACAAAAAGGAGAAACCTCCACCCAAAAAGCAATATAAGCTGAAATCGAGATACTAGATGAGGAGACTATTGAAGGGAACATAGGATTAGAAGAAGAAACACCTGAAATTGGACTAAAATGTGATAATACAATATCTGAAGAACTTCAATCAACACTAATTACACCTCTAAAACCAGGTGATACACCCATTCTGGAAAACAATTTCCTGGTAATTCGAATTGGGTTGATTTAGTTAATCCTGAGAGAGTGCAATCTCTTCTTGAGAACATTAATCCTATAGTTTCACAGGTAGATACCACAATCGTTGGAGCAAAAGTAATAGAATCCTCGGACAATCCAGTTATCCAATTAGGGGATAAATATTCTGTTAGAAGGAACTCCATTGCAAAAGAGGAAAGGTGGGATTTCACACCTTCTCCGAAGAAAGATCGAATTGCATATACAATCTTTGGCCAATCTTTTAACAGAACTGAAAGGGAAAGAGAAATGGAGAGAAGAGAGGGAGAAGAAATTCATAATGAGAATAGGGAGGAAGAACAAGCAGAAAATGAACCAAGACCATAACCTACCTTTGGATTCCCAATCTTGGATCTGGTTCAAAATATCAACATGAAAAGTATTCCACCCTTTGCACTACCGACCTTTTATTGGAAAAGTAGTGAAGATCCAAATGTCTTCATTTTTGAGTTTGATATCCTCTGCAGAAGTTACAATTATCTATAGGATGCACATAAGTTGAAGTTGTTTCCTGCAACTCTAAAGGATTCCGCATTACGATGGTTTATGGGTTTAGGAGAGTACAGTATTAGATATTAGGAGGATATGAAAGCGACATTTTTAAAGAAATACCAAGATTACTGTAGACCCAAGGATTCTCGAAATGATATTTTCAATATGAAACAACATGATGAAGAGAGTCTCGAGGATTTCCTGAAAATATTTATATATATTCTCCAAAAATCCAAATATAATGGTCTCCAAGATGAAGCCATCAAAACTCTTTTCTTAAAATGCATTTTGGAAGAATATATAGATAATCTAATGGCTTCAAGGGACATCTACCAGAAAACCTTCGAATAAATTAGTGAGTTATGCAGAACCTATTTGAGAAGTAAAGGGAAAACAATAAAGAGTGTGAGAGAACCTCTTAACAGAAACACTAAAGTCACTACCTCTGGAGGAGTTACTAGGAGTGAACTAGGCAATCTTCTGGAAAATTTCAAAACTGATATCCTTAGTACCATTGGCTCTTAGTTAGACACTCTTAAAATTAAGAAAAAGTAGGAAGATGAAGACCTTGTATTAGGCATATATTGTCCTAGATGTAGGAAAAGACATCCTCGGCGGGGATGTCCTTTGGATAATATTTCCGTATGTGGAATTTGCACTAATAACCATGCAACAGAGGATTTCCCATCATTACCTGGGTTACAAGATATATACAAGGGAGGGGAGGCTCCAGAGTCATCATATCCACCTAGCAGGCCATGGAAACCTAGGAATCAAAACATGTATCAGGATCCAACCCCACAACCTTCCAGTTATTACCCCCTTTTTCAACAACAACCTCAACAACAACCTCAACAACAACCTCAACAACAATAATGGAATTTTCCAAATTGGCCACCACAGAATGTATCTACTCCACAACCTTGGGATTGGCGAGGGCATAATTATGGAAGTAATCAACAACCTGCAGTACCGATGCCTCCAAACCCAAATACTCAGTACCCTCCTAATATGCAACAACTATTTCCTGGATTTATTCCACCACCACTACCACCACTACCACCAATTCCACAAAATTCACAACAATTTCATACTCATAACCCTCCTCGACCTACCATATTACCCGCTCAACCCATTCCAAATCCTAATAATAGACCATCTCAGCCTCTCAATAATGTTGATTTTCAAAACTTCCCAGCTTACACCATTTCTCCCATTCCCATACAAGAAATTCAGTTGAGATCTGGGAAGGTGTTAAATAAAACTCCACCAATAAGAAGGACATCTCCTACCGTTATTATTCAAGAGGCAGAGGAGGAAAATCCTGATGAATTACCAAATGAAGAAACCTTGGAAGATATCATTATTCTGAAAAATCAGTCATCTAATCCTCAACAAACTATACAAACTCACATTCCTCGAACACCTCCTTTTCCTGAGAGGTTGATTATTGAAAAACCAATTGTTCGACCTGAGTTTGATATCATGAATGAGTTGAGAAATGTTTGTGTTAAGATTCCACTGTTACAAGCAATAAGGGATGTTCCAATCTATGCGAAAACCATTAGCGAACTTTGCATTAAGAAACCTAGTCGGAAACAAAAAGAACCCCCTACTATACATCTCATGGGACAGTTATTAGATTATATCTCTAAATATCCTAAAATTGTGAAGTATGCCAACACGGGAAATCCAATAGTAACTATGTCTATCAATAATATTTCTGTTGGTAATACTTTAGTGGATTTGGGTGCAGCTATTAACATAATGACCATCAATACTGTTGAGTGGTTACATTTGAGCCACCTCCTTCTCCCTACTCCCACAGTTCTTGAACTTGCTGACAGAACAACTGTCAAACCTGTTGGGATTTTAGATGACATCCTGGTCACACTATCTTCATGGGAATATCTTGTGGACTGAATGATTATTCAATCGAAGGATCCCATGAAAGGTCATCCAATTATTTTAGGAAGACCTTGGTTGGCTACAACTAATGCTTTCATAGGGTGTCGTGGAGGAGATATGTTTATTTCAAATGGAGTTTCCTCACAAAAGATCACTTTATATCCACTAGCTCAACCAGTTTCTAAAGACCTACGATGGTTAACATGTCCCTATAATGAGGATGATTTGGAATAACCCTTGTTTTCCGTTGATGAGTTTCAGGCTCTTCAAGAACCAATAGAAGATAATATCTTGAGCAAGTTTCTGTTAGTAACATAAAATGTGGATTTTCCACAAACATATTCTCAATACGATCAAATTTTTAACGAGGAATTCCAGGAACAGAGTGATTCATTTACTTCATTCTCATCATATATGGTTTATATCATTGATGAACATTTAGGATCATCCACTATTCCAATTGAGATTGGTCCAGGGAAAAGCTTGTATATTAATTTTGGATTAAGTCCAAATCAACAGAAGCAATTAATGAAAGTTTTAAAAGAACAATCCGGGGCATTTGCATGGGAGTATACTGATATGAGAGGAGTGCACCACCATATCTATATTCAATCTGAAATAAGACCAGTAAGACAACCACAAAGATGAATGAATCCTATCCTGAAGGACTTTGTAAAGGAATAATTACATAAATTACTAAATGTGAGATTCATTTATCCAATTTCTGATAGTAAATCTGTGTCACCTCTTGTGGTGGTGCTTAAGAAAGTAACATGGAAGTGGAGGATGTGTGTGGACTTCAGGGAACTCAATAAGGCAACCCTGAAGGACTATTTCCCTTTACCTTTCATAGATCAGGTCTTAGATACTTTGTCAGGAAAGAAATACTTTTCTTTTCTGGATGGATATAGTGGGTATAATCAGATCCAAATTTCTCTGGAAGACCAGGATAAGACAACTTTCACATGTCCATGGGGTACCTATGCATATAGAGTGCTACCATTCGGATTATGTAATGCTCCTGCCACATTTCAAAGAGCAGTCCTGTGAATTTTTGCTGATTTGATCCATGATTGTGTGGAAGTCTATATGGATGATTTTACTGTGTATGGAAACACCTTTGAAGAAGCCCTGAACAACTTGGAATTTTTTTTAATTCGTTATTAGGAAGCAAACTTGGCCCTCAGTCACGATAAGTGTAGGATGTTATCAATTGAAGGGATAGTCTTAGGTCACTATTTATCCTCAGAAGGAATCAAAGTAGATCCAACCAAAATTGATGTTATTGTCAAAATTTCACCACCAAAAACTCAAAAGGAGGTGAGGAGTTTTCTGGGCCATGCTGGGTATTATCGTCGATTTATTGAGAATTTTACAAAGATAGCAGGTCATATGTTCAAATTACTGACAAAAGATGTAGAATTTTGTTGGGATGATAATTGTCAAATTGCTTTCGAGACTTTAAAAGAAAAATTGTCCATGGCACCAATCTTAAGAGGACCAAATTGGTCTCTTCCTTTCCATATTTCCACAAATGCCTCAAACACTGCCTTAGGAGGAGTACTCGGACAAAAAGAAAAACAACAAAATTATGCCATCTACTTTACTAGCAAGAACTTAACTCCTCCCGAATTAAATTATACTATGATAGAGAAGGAATTTTTTGTTGTCATTCATTCCATCAATAAGTTTCAACATTACATCACTGGGTATGAAGTTTTTGTACATATCGACCATTCTGCTATTAGATTTCTAATGAAAAAACCAGTTACTACCGGAAGGATTACACGATGGATTTTGTTACTTCAATAATTTAACATTGCTATAGTTGATCGGCCAAGAAAAGAAAATTTAGTTGCAGATTTTCATTCTCGAATTCCTCAAAACAATAATGACATTCCAGTGAATGATAATTTCCCTGACGAACATTTATTTGCATTAGTTGTTAAGACCCCATGGTTTGCAGACACAACAAACTATTTAGCTACAGGGAGATTGCCAGCTCATTTGTCATCACCACAAAAGAGAAGGATTGTCCAACATAGTGCTTATTACTCCTGGCTAGGTTGTGATCTTTTCTATACAAGTCCTGATATGATCATTAGGAGATGTGTTCGAGAAGATGAGATTCCCGATATCCTTCAAGCCTGTCATGACGGGCCATGTGGAGGACACTTCTCTGATAAGAGAACAACATATAAAGTCTTATAATCAGGATATTACTGGCCGACACTGTTTAAGGATGCAACAAAATATGTAAGAAGTTGCGATAGCTGTCAAAGGATGGGGAGACCTACCATAGAAGATGAGATGCCCTTATGACCTCAGGTTGTGATTGAGCCATTTGATAAATGGGCACTTGATTTTGTAGGACCAATTTCCCGAATGTCTAGAAAAAATAAGTACATCTTGGTTTGTACAGATTTTGTGACCAAGTGGGAAGAGGAAAAATCCTTATATCAAGCAACTGAGAAATCATTGGTCGAATTTATTTATGAAGATATCTTTACCCGCTTTGGTGTTCCACGAGAAATTGTTACTGACCAAGGTGCTCAATTCACCTCTATTCTAATGAAAGAACTCACAAATAAATATGGGATAAAACACTATAAGTCTTCCCCATACCATCCGCAAGCTAATGGGCAAGTGGAATCCACAAATAAAGTTTTATAAGCTATTCTGACCAAGACAATACATTTACACCATAAATATTGGACAGATAGACTTCCAGAGGCTTTGTGGGCATATAGGACTACGTGG
>ML820803.1:104129-114539 GCA_009831015.1 Picea engelmannii
ATAAATAAAATAAAAGTTTTTTTTTCTTGTCTATATAGTTTCTTTCTTGTTTGATCTGTTTTTTTTAGTTCTGCAGGATTGAGGCAGGTACAAAATGGAAGCATCTTTATTTTTTGCAACAGGTAAGAAGGTAATATTGTTTATTTTGCGAAACATTTTATAATACTGCCATATTGTCTTGCTTTAATCTAATAAATTTTGAGTTTATTTGCTTCCTTTGTTGCTCATTAAAGTATGAGAGGAGAATCTATTAGGTATAGGATTATTCCTTTTCTGGACCCAGTATATTATTACGGGAAAGAAAATCCCTTGGAGTCTTCTTTTAGCCATTTTTCAGACTCTCAACGAGCGATAAGTAACTTGGGCTCGTAAAATCCACAAGTAAGTGATTATTGTTCCACCAAATCAAATTTCTGCAAATTTTTATATTTGCACTCGAGTTGGATGATGTGGAATACATTAAGGTCCACCTTTCAACAAGTCTCACTCCATCGACATCAACACCTTATCTGGAGATGAGGCTAGAGACTATTTAGTACCCTAGAATCTGCATGCCTTAATGGCAGATCTCCTTGCTAACAACCATGGAAATACATTAATGTCTCCTGGCTGATAGATCTTACAGGTGACTCGACATCAGAATATCTGTTATTGGATAAATCCGTAAGTGCGGACACAAACCGATCTCCCTAGATCCACCTGGATCTAGAACAAAACACACCAGAACATGACGCTTTCCTTAAGTTTAGATATTGAATTAACTAGGAGGCAAGAACAAATGACATACCTTATTTTCGCTTCCTAGGGTCTTTGTTTCTCCCGCTTCACTCCAGTGCTCTCGTGTAGTCAATACCGAGACAACACAAACCAACCAAAGTGATAGTAATAGCATAAACTCAATATAAACCTATGTATGTGATCAAGGAATCATACAATAAAACACAACTAGCTTTATAGGAAAGAATCATATTATTGTATCATATTAAATGTGAAAGAGATATTACAACCATGGCCTTGATGTCGTAAGGTCCCTTCCAACTGTCCTTTGTTTCCCACACACTTTCACTCCAAGAATTCTGAAAGCATAGATCTGATAGCAACTCACAATCTATCTTGACAAAGCAAATCTTAAAGCCACTCTAACCAAGACAAAGCTAACAAGATCAAGAACAAGAACCCACAAGCTAACTTTCTCCATGAGAACTGCTCTCCTTTTATAAGTTGAAGAGGATAAGGTGAAGAGGTTAGGATGATCTCACTAAATCATGAAAGTGAGTAAGATCGAAACCATTCAGATGCCACCTCACCATAGAAGTTTCTCCTTCTAGAAGATTCGAGAAAATGCTCACTTTTCCCACGTGCAGGCATTCTCGCACCCTAGATATAGAGCAACCTATGAACACCTCGCACCCTGGCTATAGTGCAACTTGCAAGAATGGGTCATTCTCGCACCCTGCCTATATAGCAACCTGCGAACTTCCTTTTTTATAGGGTTTTTACAAGGGAAAAAACAACTTCTTGTCTTAGGAAAAGTTCTTCTCCCTTCTCTCTTTAGGAACTCAGGCCACTGACCCCTCTGAAGGTAAAAAATAGGTTTACATCATTAACGATCATAGGGATGACGAAAATAATGTGTAACAATATCTATTCGTACCTATTAAGATGTACTATAGGTACCTTGAGGCACATTGACATCAATGGTGGGTCCTCTCGCATTGGTTAACAACATACATTAATGGATGGTAATCCAATGACTTATTTTTGTGTTTGACTTCAAAACATTTATTCACACAATAACGATTTGTACCACAGGTAAAAGATTTGAAGTTGTTGCAGATTTGATGATTTTGGTTGACTCCTCTTTGAAATAAAATGAGGATAGGTTCAGAGTTAGTCAGAGATTTGTTTTCTCCAAAATGGGAAATTTTTCTGCACCTCAGCAGGTTTGGGATACTTGTCCAGTTACAGTTGGTTTTCAGTTACAGATCTTGGAGCTCGGTGTTTGACTAGAGATCACTCTGTTTAGATTGTTCTCACTATAGTTATTGTTCATCTTATTTTGACATTTTTCCAGTTTATGTTTCATACCAGTTTGGTACCGATTTTGCACCAGTTTATTTCAACACTCTTTTAGTACTTGTTTTGTACCAGTTCTGTACCTATCTAGTACTCAGTCAGTTTACTCATGAGAAATAATAATATCAATTCCAACCAGGAAAAGCATCAGATTAATTTCGAAAGGATCCAAGGGCACTTTGTTGTAGAGAATTTTTCAGCTGTATAATTCATTAAAATCAAAGGAAAAATAGGGAGAGATTTTATAATGTCTCTGTACCAGCGTAGCTGGGACAGAGGCATTGTGGTCAACAAGAGACATCTATGGAAAAGGATACACTCAGGCTCTGATCTTCAACACCTGTTACAAAACATGAAAACAATAAGTAATGGATGAGGTATGTGTTTCTTTAGTTAATCATTCAAATTATTAATACATTTAAATTTATTAAAAGAATGATCGATTGCCGCCATCCTTCCATAACGAGATTTGGCCTTTGACAAAATGATTGCACATTCCCTTCCCCGATAATTATTTTATCCTTACCATGTGATGTGTTCTCTCAATTTACTCTCGCATGATTTCAGACATGTACTCTTTTATACCTTCAGATGCTCCACTTTTGATGAATCCTCATAAAAACTATCTATCCCATGACTTGATGTAAACTTTGCCATGATTAAGATCGTATTTGTGCAACCACTGTTATCTCTGCATGATTTTGGTAATGTACTTTCTGGTACTTCGGGGTGGTTAATTAATGATGAAAACATTTGATGCCTGCGGATGTTTTACCTCTTTTTAAGACATTGTTTAACCCTATCGCACATAATGTTTCTGCCCTTATCCATTCTCAACCCGACTTGCATAATTCACCTTATTACCTTCACCTCTGTATCCGTAAACATGGTAGCTAGTCGGCATGAACCAGATAGTCTGGTCGAGATTGCTTCCTCGACAGACTTTCGAGATACCAAGCACATTTTTGAAGCCGCATGATGGATTTCCTTTCTGGAGAAATTTGATGGATATGATACGGATATTTCTCTGCAATTTGCTAAGACCTTTGACGGGCATCACACTATTATCAAAGGCCTCGAATTGGTAATTATAGAGAGTCTTATCAGTCGGGCAGTGGGTCTGCCATGCACATGGGAAATATGGTGTAAAGGAAAACCAGTTGCGAAGGATATTTTTAATCAGCTGTTGATTCCTGAATTCAAGGATGCTTACTGGTCAAGAGGCATTCCTAAAACCTAGTTGTCGGGCTTATGGGGTAAGGTTCTGTATATTTTGCAAAAAATTGTCACCTGTGAAGGACATTTTGATACTTTATATATATATCATGCTAAGTTGTCACTCCATCTAAAAGGAACTGCTCCTATGAACATTTCGTATTATCTGCTCCAAACCCTGGGAAAAATGGTGAACCAAATTCAAAAAAGTACAACTAATCCTAAGGGTAGTTTGTCTCACCATGGGTTAATTAAAATTCTTGTTTCATTTGCGTTAGAAGCCAAAGATTTAACCTGGGAAGGGTGTCTTCAAGGGAATTTTAAACCTGGTAAATCTAAGAAGTCAGAGTCAAAGATGAAAGTCAGTAAGGCTACAATTTTATCTAATAGACAGACTTGGCTTCAATTTGCCTCTAAATTACCCGAATCCCCTGCATCTGTTACTTCTGAAAGACAAGGAACGAAGAAAAAGCATGATATTACTGAACCAGAAACACCCTCTGAAAGTAAAAAGCGACCGATATTGCTATTGTCCCCTGATACCTCTGAAGCTCCAGTACCCGATAATGAAAATACAAAGGAAAAGGAAGACAAGTGTATGAAGATGCCAAATATAGGTAAAGAAAAGATGGAGTATATTGAGTCAGAAGCAGTTACAGATGAAATGAGATTGAATGAAGACCTCGACTCTGACAGAGTCAAGGACTTCATTGTTAAACCAATAATCAAAGAGAAGTATTTAGCTAACCCTTCTCATTCAAATCCTATGACCAGAAGTAGAATTGCTAACCTGGAGGAAGCTCCTACAGTAGGAACAAGTTTCCAGCGAAGTCCAACTTGGAGCATGTCCCGATTATTAAAAGAAGTTCACAGATGGGCAGAAAGTGTTGAAGACTTTGGGAAAATTCTTGAGGAGGAAGAGATTGTTCCAAAACATGATGTTCAGCACCTTGTTGGTAACCCTACAACTGATTCTTGACTTTCAACATCCTGTAGCTAGTGACGACCTTGTTGAAAACCTTGTTAACTCTGTTTTAAATGTTGTTCAAGGTTCTGTTGAAAATGAAGTTGAAGATTGTAAGAAAACAGAAGAATCCCCTGAGGTACATGAATCAATGTCTACACCAATGCAAGAGAATGTTGATGGAAATTCATAAGGTTTTTCTCCTACAGATGTTGATTCTTGAAGTGAAAAAGGATGTATTTCCCTTGGCATATTGGTAAGAAGAAATGTGCGCCTAAAGGAGAAACTTCAAGAATATGAAGTTCTTAATAGGCATATAGAAACAAAAAATGAGTTGAGAATAATTCAGAACACCCATCTAAGAGCTAAGGTAGAACGGCTAAAAGGAAGGCAAATAGAGTTTCTTAAGAAGATGCAGAAGATTGAGAAGATTGCTCATCAGAGACAAGCACAGATCAGAAGATTAAAGAAGCAAGTTAGAAAGTTAAAGATACAAACAGTTCCTGGTTTCCAAGTTCTCATTCATTCCCCTATTCCTAGTCCTGTTGCATGAGGACATGCAAGCACTTCAGCTCAGGGGAAATGTTGGGCCATGAATATGACCTCTATTTTTGCATATCTTTGACTTGTTTTTCACCTGTTCTGCACTAGTTACCAACATCTTATATCTCCTTTTGACAAACATCTATCTATTTTGCTACACTTCTAGCCTATATCCTTTTGCCCTGCCTATCCATGTTTCTAAGGTAAAAATATTATCTTTTAATACATTTTGCAAACGTTTTAATCTTTTGAATGTTAATTAAAACAATGCATACTATGGACTAATGAAATATTGGGATGTAGCTCTTTTTGACTACTCTATTGCAGATTATCATATGTTGACGTGACCTCTTTTTTGCTCGTGAAGCTTCATAAAAGTTTGATTCCACTTCAACATACAAGCTAGACTCCTATTCAAAGAAGAACATATGCAGAGACACATTTACTGGAAGTTGTTATTTGAGGAAAATCTCATGACACTTCGTGTCATGAGATCGCCCATTCAAGTTTATTATGTAATTAATACTCTGCATGGATTTTCCATTTTTAGCATTGGTAGTTAGCTTATATGGAGGATCACCGATCCAAAAATGAGGATTAAAAACATTATAAAACGATGGGTATGCCCTGATGTAAAGGCAACGATTGATTTTGAAAAACTTTGACTGAGACTTTTGCTAAATAGAATGATACTGGTTTTCTCTCTGAATTGATGTCTAGTTAAAGATTGAACACATGGATTAATCGTCTCTGCAATAGTTGTTTCATGTATATGGCAGCGTAGATCATTCTTTTCTGAAACATTAACAAGGATCTCTATCTTTGTGGGAGGGTCCACCACCAGAGGTAGATGATCTCTCCATTTTATAGTAGATATACATAGTAGATGTTGATTATTGTTTCTATAGAAATAATCACTGTAGAAATTGTTCCATGTTTTTATGATTTAAATATGCAACTGTTAGATTGAATTCTGTTATAATTTAGATCACATGGCATTGTAATTTTGTAGAGTAATCTCTGTGCACAGAGTGTAGATAGTTGGCAGATAGATTTGAATAACCATGTTTTGTGCTTTGTAGATTGAATCATCAATTTTCTAAAGTCATAGATTGAATCATAGGATAGAGATAGTGAATGGTATAATTAAATAGGTTTTAAATTAATTCATAACACTTGGATCATCTGAATTCTTGTTAATATAGATAAATTCACGCATGGTAGTTGAATTTCAATGAATCTCATTAGTAGTTTGTAAGTT
Source organism: Picea engelmannii (assembly GCA_009831015.1). Taxonomy (NCBI): domain Eukaryota; kingdom Viridiplantae; phylum Streptophyta; class Pinopsida; order Pinales; family Pinaceae; genus Picea; species Picea engelmannii. The sequence continues at coordinate 110,189 of ML820803.1, forward strand.
TAAAACCATAATGTAGTCTGACTAGTTTTTATCATTTACCTTTACACAGGTTGGTTGAAGGAAATTGCAGAGTTAGTGACTTAGATTAAATTTATAATTAGTGGATTGGATTTAAGAGTTAGTTGTGATTTTGTAGATTACGTTTATCCTTACAATCTCATAGGATTTATCTTCCATAGGAAATAGATTTACAAATAGAATAGAGTTATTGTTAGTGTTCCGTACCCATTTCGCACTAGTTACTTTGTTTTATACTTGTTCAACACTGTTATGATTACTTCAGTTAATTAGAAGTTTAATATTTCCTTTTTAAACAGTGAATTTTAAATCTTTATTCTTAGATCTAGATTCATAGAGTATTTCTCCACTAGCACCCACAACACTGTAGATGACTAAAAGATAGAAGAAGAATTTGGCGATTAAGATTAAAACATTTCTTTCTGCATTTCTGATAGATGAATTGTGAATTAATAGATGATAGAATAAGAGTTTTGATTAAAAGTTAAAATATAATTTAGATGATTTGAAGGATAGCTTAGAGTTATGTTTGGTATTTAAATTTCTTTGGCTTGGCATAGGTTAAATGGTTTTCTTAGCATTAGCTATAGACAGTAGATGGTTAAAATAGAATAGATGAAATTAATGGTTAAATATCCTTTCCTGCATTTTGAAAGTAGAGAGTTTTATAGATATAGTAATTTGGCTTCTTTTGAATAGTCTTTAGAAGATTCTTACCCGCACATATAGTGTAGCAGCTCTAAGATTACCAACCCTGGTTTGACAATTTAATGTTTTCAGGTCATTAGAAAAGTGAGATAATTTGCTTGATAGGACACCCATCGTCAAACCCTACATGTTCCTCTCCACCTCTCGGAGCCCTCCCACTACGAATTCATGCTCGATTGTCACCTATGCATCTTCGCAACACCCCAATGCCGACATCTCCGTCGGACGTGATGCACCTTTGTATGCATGATGAAAAGAAAATAGTTTAGATCCCTCTTTGTACAACCAACAACGTATACAATAAAAATAAAATAAAATTTTGTTACAAGGTTATAATCTTTCATACCTAATGCATCCCACTGTATTCCCTTGGGAAGTACCAAGTCAACACTGCCTCTAAAATATACCCCAACATAGGGAAAGTCCTCAATCACCACTAACTGCCTCCTCCACCATGTGAAGAATTCAACAGTGAATCTGAAAGTCGAGGGCTCATTCCCCAACCTAGGGGAGAGATTGGTTCACCTCTCCATGCGAGGCTCGGTCACAGGACGTGCTATCATTGCAGCCTATGGTTGCATCTAGGGGATCCGCTCTAGAAAAAATGAAACCAAGAAATAACCATATCCAAATTGTTTTTTCCTGCCAGTCCTGTATTTGGATATATTCTGTTTGAAATTCCTTAGGAAGCTTGCACTCTAGTTGAATAGTCTTGGTTCCAAACACTGAATGGTGTAAGAAATTTAGGATTTAGAATCTATATGGGCACTAGTGCTCCCCGCTAACTTGGTGATGGCGAATAGGACATATCAAAGTGCTATATTCCTCACATATTTTATCACGATCCTTCCTCCCACCAACCGTGACCCTGGTATACAGTATTTGACAACATATGGCTTGATTGGTCTCGAAGTAGCCCAGTGTCCAAACAAAGTATGGGTGCCCCTATCCTCGAGAGCCTTGTCAAAAGCTATATGTCATCCATCTCAATCTCAAGCATATGCGGTCCTATTCGAAACACTTGCTCGATGTCGTCCCATAGACCAATCAAGTATTCAAGAAAAAACACTTCTTTTCTAATGTTATGAAGTTTGAAATACTTTAGCAAGCCACAATTGCACAAGGCCACCCTCGTTTGAGGGTATTGAAGAGCGATTATTCCATCAAACTCATGCTCACATTATTTTCACTCAATCATGGCTAGCTATAGATGAAACCTACAAAAAAATCAATTAATCGTCATTAGCTAAATCCTCAATGAAAGAAATTGCCCCTTTTTAGCATAAAAAAATATTTATTTATTGAGTTTTGTGCCTAGCGCTCCCTGAAAGGAGATAACAGAGCATTAGCACACCCTCAACATGCTCACTAGGGAATTGAAACCATGATCAAAACTCCCCTCGATTCCTTGAGGGAGAACTGATCTAGTTCAACGCTCTAGGGCTTCCCAAGGAGCCTAGAACACCTAAACTAAACGTTGAAATACCATAAAAGGCATGAAAAATAATGAGAAGGAGAAAACAACAAAACTAGTCCAGATGATTCTAGAAACGATCACCCACAACTCCTGCAATCAATGCTCAAAAAATGCTCCAAAAGAGGTAAAAATCCAAAGACTAGAGGAGAAAAGTAAAAAACAAAGATAAAAATGAAATTTTGACCTAGTTTGATATTCGATAGGTTCAATTTGGTCATTTCTCCTTATTATAAAGTCTATTTTTGGGTTTCTTATCAGCTTTTCGAGAAATTACTAATGTCTTGTGCCCAAAACAACTTGATTTTACAGGATTTTGAGCAACGTTTTTCAGTAACCTTGTGACACCAATGAGCTTAGTCTTTGTTCTTTCTTGCACTCACAAATACATGAAAATGTAACCAATTATAATTTTATCACTTTTTTAGACTCGTAAAGGTTATACGAAAAAGGAACCCCCTGGAGTCTCCTTTAAGCTCTTTTCAGACTCTCTAAACATGAAAATATTGCCAAATGATCTTGCTTCCTTTCACACTCGTTAAAATGTTCGAAAGGGAATCTTTCAAGTAATAGTTTATCTCTTTTTCAGACCTCAAGGACTAAAATTACGAAAAAGGTAAACCATGGAGTCATCTTTAAGTTCTTTCCAGGCTCTCTAAACATGAAAAACCATTGAGTTTTCCTTCTCTAGACTCGCTAAACTACACATTGAAGGGCCCATATGGGGACAAACCCTTACTTCTTCCAGTTTGTTAAACAAAGGAAGAGGAACTTACCGAAGGTGATTTGTATCGATCATGTGTTATCCTCCTCAAACTCATTAAATTAAAAAGAGGTACTCATCTATATAGATGGGGGGAAAAATTGAAGGACGTGGGTCAAGTTTTTTGAATTTTTTTATAAACGACTCTTGCGGTCTCCCTTAAACATGGCACTTGTTTTAACCTCTTCACTGAACACTTGGATAGTCCGCTAAATCTCTGCATTGAACACTTGGATAGCCCACTAAACCTCTGCACTGAACCAATCCTATGAGTCTTTCCACTCCTTTGAACCATCCAAAGAATGCTTGAGCACCCACTACATTATGTTTTGGTCTACTCTATGTTTATGCTACCAAGTCTCATGTTGTGCCTCAATGTTCAAGGGAAGTATCCTCCTCGAGAGTCAACCATCTACAAAATTACCAGTTTCCATACCCGTTTCAGTCTGGGTTCATTTGCGATATCTCATCACTTTCCTGTGTCAGTTTCATGTCGATAATGGGGGATACATCAAGGCCCTCCTGCGACGAGTCTTTCATGTCGACTTCAACACATCATCTAGGAATTAGAATTAGAAACCAGTTAGTACCTTGGGACCTCCATGCCTCAATGGAAGGCCTCCTCGCTTCCGACAATAGATTTACATCATTGACCTCTGATTGGATGATTCCACGAATGTTCAACCTTAGCTCATTTATGCACATTTGCTGGATTGTAATAGGGTACCTTGGGGGTCATTGACATCACTGGTGATTTCCCTTGCACTTGTTAATGGTTTACCTCAATGACTGATAATCAAGTGGTTTCTACCATGTTCGACATCAAGACATCTATTCACATGGATAGATTCATACCACATCGATATTGGGACGAAGACCCTAGGTTGAGCATTCATTCTAATATCTTCTTTGCCCAAGCTGCGAAGGAAGTCACTTGAGCATGATGATACTTATGTTGTCACATAGATCCATGTTGTATTGGTTTGTGGCTATGTTTTATCATCTCGTAGCTCCAATATGTATTCTACATGGCTACGATTCATGTCATAGAAGTATGGATCCACATTGTATCTCTGGTGGCCATACTCTTAGTCAATATCAGCATAGATCCACAGTGTATTTATTGGCAAACATACTTTTGGTCATTTATAGCCCGAGCATAGGTATGCTTACCTCAGGAATGGAACACATATTAACATTTGTTTGATGGTTGTCTACAACTTCTACTAGGTTCCTCGACTCCATACCCTTGCTTCAAAAAATCTACAAAGTGTTTCAACCATCAACTTTCATTTCCTGACTTCACACTTTTGGGGGCAATCTATTACACATCAAAATTCCTCACTTCGATAATGTCACATTCTCATTGTCGTAAGTGTCACACTTTT
>ML820804.1:6244-19833 GCA_009831015.1 Picea engelmannii
ATTTCTGAGATCGACCACCGTTCCTCGATCCTGATCCTGGGCTCCTCCTCTTCTTTTTGTCCTCCAACTGTTGTTGCTTGAGTTCCTCCTAAAGCTTGAGGCAAGGCTAAAGGGTTGGGACAAAACTAACTTGGCAATTTGGCAGAGTTTCTTTGCTATGATTTTTTTCTCCTTGATAGTACCCCTACCCCTCCTTTTATAGGCTAGAAGGAGCTAGGGTTTTAGGCAAACTCTCAGCCATGCATGGCTGGGAGTTCTAGTTAACTGACAAAAATATCTTCATCCCGGCGGAAACTTCCCTGATTTTTTGGTTTGTTAGGTATCCGCGGGCTGTAGTGGGCCTGCTAGCGGGTACCCGCGGGCTGTAGTGGGCCTGCTAGCGGGTACCCGCGGGCTAAAGTGGGCCTGCTAGCGGGTACCCGCGAGCTGTAGTGGGCCTGCTAGCGGTTTATTTGATTTAAGAGGATTTTTAAGAGTTTATTCAGCATGGCTTTGGCAAGGAAGAGACATGAGTTGGCTTGATGCCAGGTAAGCCTGTGTGGTGCATTTTAGGGTTATAACAACTACTGAATCAACAACTAACTTGCATAACCCTTGGCCTCTCACTATTTGAGCTGGGGTGATTTCTAAGTCATACTCCTACAAGGAGGTGACCCAGTTAGCCCTCTTTTCACCAAGTTCCTTCTACATTAACAGGTTCCTGACGACTGGGTAGGGGACAATGACTTTCGTCCTAGACTTCAAAAGATAGGACCAAAAATGCTTGACTTCTTTGAAAACAACGTAGGCTTGATGATCTACCGCTGGGTAATTAAGTTCAGCTCCTTTGAAAGAAGAGCTCATAAAGGCAATGGGTACTTCATTTTTATCGGCATTCTTTTGGGTTAAGATGGCGACATAGGAACGGTCAGAAGAAAAAGTGTAGAGTGTAAAGTCTTGTGAAAAATCGGGGCTCGTGAGAGACGGAGCGTCTATTATAGCCTTCTTTATTGCATTAAAAGCTTGATTTTCTAGGGGTCCCCAATGATATTGGGTGTCTTTCTTAATTAGGTTCTGCAAGGGTCTGACCATTTCAGAGAAGCTGGGGACAAATCTTCTCACAAAGTTAATCTGGCCTAAGAAATACCACATAGATTTTTTGGACCTAGGAGGGGGAAGTTTTGCGATGAATTGAGTCCTTTCGGGGTCAATAACCATCCCTTTGCTTGACACAATAAATCCGAGGATTTTACCCTGTTCTACTGCAAAGATGGATTTTTTAGGATTTAAGGAGATGTATTTATGACATCGTTGTAGAACGGCTCATAAGTGAGCTAGTGTTATAACCCTAAATTGCACCACACATATTTACCTGGCATCAGGCCAACTCATATCCCTTCCTTGCCAAGGCCATGCTGAACAAACTCTTGAAAAACCTCTTAAATTAAGTAACCTGCGCCCTAACCCATTACTGGGCGCGTTGGAACGCTGTCAGGGTTTCTACTGCACGCGTTGGAACGCTGGCTGGCCCATTACAGCCCGCGTTTACCTAACAAAGCACAAAAATAGGAAAGTTTCTGATGGGATGAAAAGCTTTGGGTCAGTTAACTGGAACTCCCAGCCATGCATGGCCGAGAGTTCATCCAAAACCCTAGCTCCTTCTAGCCTATAAAAGAAGGGGTAGGGGTACTATTTGGAGGAGAAAAATCATAGCAAAGAAACTCTGCCCAATTACCGAATCCATTTTTCCCAACCCTTTAGCCTTTCCTAAAGCTTAAGGAGAATTCAAGCAAAGCAGTTGGAGGACAAAGAAGAGGAGGAGCCCAGGATCAGGATCAAGGAGCGGTGGTCGATCTCTATCATTATTGTAAGTTGATTCATCTTGAGATTAATAAAGAATACTTTTTCCGTCCCAATGCATGAGTTTTATATGTTTTATTCGATTTACACTTAATCTCTAACCCTCTAGTAGAAAGATAGAATGCATGCGTAGTGTTTTGTCTTGATTGCAGGATTGTCTTTGGAAGGGGCAGCAGAAGAAAGTGGATAAAAGCGCAACGGAGGATCTACACCAAACATCAGGAAAAAGGTTAGTAGGTTCTTTCCATGTTTGCATGTGAAAAAGGGTTTTAGGTTTGGGGTGGTAGATTAAAAGTGATTTCTTAAGGGTCATGATTTGCATGCAAGTTTAAGCCCTAGCTTGTTAGTCTGTAGGGTATTATTTCCCAACAACAGAATTGGAGACTCCACTGGGGAGATTACTCTTAGGGTTTTCGGATTTCATTGAGGTTTTTGGGTAGTTCAAAGAATTAGAGTTCTTGTTTCTTTGTTTTTTTGTTTTATGTTAGGTCAAAGCTGGCAGGGAACCTGGTTCATAATACCAGTTTTTCCTTGACTGTTTCTTGACATTTATTGTCGGGACACACAGAGGTACACGCGGCCTGTAGAAGGCCTGCACGCGTGTAACCCGCACCCTAACCTTCTGTAGCCCGTGTTTGAACGCTTGCTGCAGAGGTTTCAGTAGCGTGTAGGACTCAGAAAGCTTGAGAGGTAGTCCCCTCTTCCCTGTCAGAAGTTTACCTTCTCAGGGGGCTTTCTAGATCCTGTCTGGGTCTTGCTGGTTCACTGTCTTGTTTTCAGTTTGCTTTATTGTGTTTGATTTTGCATTTATTTTTTCCTTTTTTGTTGAAGAAGAAGCATCCAAGCCTTTAAGAGACCCTGGTTGTCAATATTAGGGGCCTTTTTCAGGTCTGGGCTGCCTGTTTTTTGTTTTGTCTTAGCTTTTATACAGACCCGCAACCTGTTAAAGTTTGGCCCACGGGTACCCACGTGTTGTTATAGCTCAGCACGCGTTTGCACGCGTGCTGTTTCAGTGATAGTCGTGGGCTTGACTGGTTGCTTTTTAGCCTGGGTGGGGCAATCATCCCCTCCTGTGGTGAGAAGTGTGCCTCTCAAGGGTCTGAGTCTAGGGCTACACAGTCAGTAGGTTAGGGCCTCTCATCCTTAGACTGGTTTTTTCTTAGTTGATTGTTGATAGAAAAGATAAAAAGAAAAATATTTTATTTTATGGTTTTTAGACAAGCGTAAGAGTCTGTGCTTTCTTGATTTCCATTGTGCGTCTTTTCTCCGGTTCTTTGTGATCTGCGCTTTAAGCCAGAATTTTGTTTTGTTTTCTTGGTTTTGTGCTTGTCGGCATTTTTCCTTTGTTGCTTCATTTAGCACTGAAATAAAAAAAAAAAATCTCTTTTTTCATTTGCTTCTTTTTTTGAAGATTGTGTTGCTGCATCAATAGCTAGGAATAAGTCTTTTTTCATAAGTTTTTTGAAGTGCATTTAGATCATAAGTAGCTCGCAGATTGAGCAAAATTCTTTTATGTTTGCTGCATGAAATCTTAGGAAATTTGAAAAGAAAAGAAGTCTTTCTTGTTGAAAAGTTGTTGGTTTTTACATTATTTGTAAATTTTTTTGTTTCCAAGCATTTCTTGTTCATTTTTCTTTGAGTCTCTACACACCATTAGTTTCACCTTCATACCTTGTGACGTAAAAAATCCCATTAAAAGAAACGCTAATTAAAAACTATTAGACTTTTTGTTTGGAGGGTTCATACACTAGCTCAGGACTAGGGCCTTGGAATAGGTTGGAGAGTAAATTCTCCAACGCCACTCAAACCAAACATTGGAGTCTGTCATAGGGAGCGTAGAAGTCTAGTTACGAAAATTTATCCGGGACCCCCCTCTAACACAGGGGATAAACACGAGGTTGTGTAAGGAAAGGTAGCGGAGATAACCCCTCCAAAGCTGGACCGAGCGTAGTGGAGAACACATATCGAGGATTTGTCGAGGGATTCCGTCGTTTGCATTTTCCATGGAGCTTCATGGGTCTCGAATCCGTTCGAGGTCCTCAGTTCTCTTTCGAACCATTTTCTCTCGATACCCTTGACAGGTTTCGGGCTTGATACCCTGCTCATTGTGGTCTACCCGACTATCGACTGTACCTGCCTGGTGACTATTCACGTGCTGGAAAACTAGTTGCCAATCTTTTCTAGGGACATACACAGGTGACTGCGGGGGTATACCGTGGTACCTAGGATAGACATTAGTCCATGCTTTGCAGAGTATACCCATAGGGTGCTTCCGTATTCGAGTTGCACTTGCACCGGTAAGTTTCTCCAGTGTTGGTTGTTGTAACTGTTCTTCCAAATAGTTAGTGTTTACTTGTCTTATCTCATAGGGGCTTCTTTTAGTGTGTGTTATTGTTTGTCCGTGTAGAATACCTTAGCATGTCGTGAATATTCTCACACAGTGGAGGATTCAGAGCTACGTCGGTCACGAAGGCTTCTGGGCCTGCCGCCGGTTATACTGGAGCCACCCCTGCCACCATTGAGGTGAAGGCTAGACCAACAAGGGTCTTTCGAAGCAACCGAGTTACAAACCATTGAACCCAAACAACTCCCGGAGGAATCAACCGCCAATATTTGTACGGTTGAAACCCCAAACACTGATACTTGGCAGCAAGTTATTGTGCCAATTTAGTTTTACGAACGCCTGTCAGTGCCTCACACAGCTATGGCAACAAACGTTGTTACTTCATCTAGGAGTCCTTCTATTCCCATCATTGTTGTCACCATAGGAGAAGCATCTCCTAACTTGCCTCTGTCGGTGGTCCAGGCCACCATGGTCTCGACTGCAACTATGTCACACAGTGGACCGACCCCATCTATCACGTTGACCACATCTCCCTTCACACCTAGTGCGACCGGCCCTCCGTTTTCATACGGGATGCCCAGTTTAGGTACAAGTCCTGCACTCACTCACTCCACTTTACAGACTTTGGGTCTGGGGGTAGGGAGCTCTAATGCTCCTCTGCAAGGTCAACTTGGGGGCATTCCTGTCCCTTTCAACGCTTTCCCTTACGCTGGAGGTCATATCTCTCCTTCGTCCCCTATGCTCGGTGGTCTGCATCAGCAGTCTGTTGGGCAGCCTACACACACAAGTTTCTTTGGAGCTGGGAGTCAAGGAACACCTGCGCAAACTCAGCTGGTAGGTTTTTTACCGTTTGTTTGGAACGAGACGTTTGGTAATAACACTTTCGCATCTACTGCTTTCCCATTTGGGGGCACACCCATTTTTGGACAGTCTACTCTGGCACAGGGTACTATTCCTGCGCCGGGGGCACATATACCGGGACCTTGGAACTCAGGACAAGGATCCATTCCTTCCTCTGGAATGTCATTCTGGGGTAATGCTTTCCATAGTCAATGGAACCCCAGACAGACTTCTATGCCTCTCCCATCGGAACCGGCATGGGGTAATCCTTCCCAAAGTCTGTCAAACATGATGAATGCCCAACATCCTATGTCCTTTATGGGGAATCAACCAATGATGTCTCCTCAGATGCAAAACCCTTATGCTGGTCAGGGCCATGGTTTCTACCAGAACCTGGGCCAACAGCCAAAGTTTTCCTGGAAACCTAGTGCCAGTCAAACTACAGGACCCTTTTATCCAGGCTATCAGCAACAACCAAAACTACCATTCTTGGCAACGTTACACTTGCCATATTTGACACGGTTGTTAAATGATCCTATCTGTCACGATCCGCATTGGCCTCCTATGCCAACGAAGTTGCCTTCGGACATTCCAAAGTTCGAGGCCAAGCCTAACAAATATCTAGGTGATCACGTGACTACTTTCCACCTTTGGTGTTCATATAACTCACTGAAATATGACTCCGTCCAGTTGCGATTGTTTCAACGCACTCTTATTGGGAGTGCCGTGAAATGGTACATAGAGCTTGATTGTTCACGATATTCTTCTTTTGGTGAACTGGCTATGGCCTTCCTTAACCATTTCCAGTTACCTGTGAGATACGACGCAGGCACAGAGCTGCTTGCTAATTTCGAACAGACGACCGCGAACCATATCTCTGACCATATCCGAGAGTGGCGCCACCGAAAGAGTCTAATCAAAGTGCCAGTTCCACCAACATTCCTGCTGGAGTGGTTCCTTAAGTCTTTAGTTCCTCAATTATCCAAAGATGTCGCAACTTCTGGGGTTTTCTCTGAGGAAGATGCCATCATGAGGGCTCAACAGTTTGAGCTTATCTACTCTCAGTCTGGTTTATTATATAACATCTTGTCGGATGCACCACGATCAATTCTGGATAAAAATAGACAGAGAGCCAGACCACATGCTGATGGTATCGTTGGTTCGGTACAAACTAAGCCCGCTGAGCAATTGACAAAACAATTGCAACAATTATCTGTCCAACACTCAACGGCTAGCCAGACTATTGCTTTGGCTGCTCCTCCTACCCAAACATCAAAAGTACACTCCGTACAGACAACTAACCCAAAGGCCACCCAGCAGCTGGAAGGGAAGAAAAAACAACGCAAGAAGGGTAAGGGGGATAAGAAACCCACTGATAATGCTGGCGAGGGAACCATAGAAAAGAGGAAGGTGAGGTATTCGTGCAACTTATGTGCGGAAGACCACCCGACCCATCTATGTCCTCGACTTGTGGAGGCCCAGAAGTTTTTCACACAGCAACATCAAGCCGTGTTGACTAATCCCTTTCAGCATGGGAAAAATTTAACTCAAGCCTCTACAAGTGCCGAAGGGGGCAGCCAAGAAACCTTCCCTCCCCCAAACAATTCCTCTTCCTCGAATGTATATATGGTGAAAAGTGATGCTTTAATAATGACTAGAGTGCATGACTATAGTAAACCAAGCGCCTCTGAGAAGGGAAAAGAAGCCGAGATCCCATCTCTTCCTCTACAGATCGAGAAGACATTGGGTGAAACAATGACACGCATTCCAAAAGGTGTGTTTAAGAGATATTCTCACAATCCAAACGCAAGGGCCACCCAGAACTACTCTGTGGTGGAAGATTTATCCCAAACCCCTTGTGCTATGTCCGCTTTGGAGGTCCTCCAAAGTTGCCCTGCTCAGAGAAAAGCCTTGTTAGTTGCTTTAGGCTCTACTGAGACTTGTAACCCGGGTACCATCATGTTAGATATGACTGACTTGAAACCTCATTTGCCTTACCACGTTTCATTTTAGATAGTAGTGGCTCATCCCACGAAAATTTTTACACAGAATATCTTCCGCGCAGTGGTCAACGAGGGCGCTTCAACTTGCGTTATGTCGTTAGCATGCTGGAAAGCCATTGGTGAGCCCGAGTTGTCTCCATCACCTACTCTCCTCACTGCGTTTGACAGTCGTTCTTTCTGACCACATGGCATCATTCCTTCTTTCTCTGTGCAGTTGGGAGGGAAGACCGTGTGCGTTGAAGTAGAGGTAGTCGATGCCCCCCTCGACTACAATCTCTTGTTAGGTCATAGTTGGACTTATGCTATGCAAGCGGTGGTCGCTACAGTTTTTCGAGTCTTATTGTTTCCACATGAGGGTCGAATAGTGACCATTGATCAATTGTCCTTCTCTAGACCTGACCCAGCTTTGGGGGCATCCACAGTTCCTATGATAGATAATCCTCAAGCCGGTGTCGTTAACGTAGGGGTTGGTTTGTGCCCATCTTTGATGGGTACTTTCGATTACCCACCTCCTCATGGCGATGTCAAGTTTATATCCACTCACCACAAGGTTGATATTTTTCATGTTGCGTCGTTCTGCACGACTTACTTTCAAGATCCGTGGATTTTTCCTTCCCCATCAGCCATGATGGATGAGACAGGGCATGTTGGCATGTCCATGCCCTTGTTGACCGCTGAAGTAGCGTACTCTTTAGTCCAACAAGCTTCAGCTACTCCTGATCTGACTCCCACACAAGCGTTGGATCCACTTCTAGAGCCTATCTGGGCTCAGGGTTCTCTTACTACCACCGATTCATTAGACTTAGTCTTTCCTTCTGACGAAGCTGTAATCGAAGCAATGACTAGTCTGGACAAACCTTAGGAAGATATTCATCACATATCATATTTCCTCCCAGAGTTAAGCCGAATCGAGGTAGGAGAATTCTCTATCACCATGACGGGAGATCAACCATGTCCCATTAACCTCTTAGCTACACAAGAAATTTATGCTGAGGGAAATATGGTGACTATCGCTAAAACTATACCTATTAACATCTCCCGAAACCCTGGCGTCATGGAGAATGTCTTCGTCGGAGTGGATTGCTCCCTCGAAGAGATTCATATTTAGAAGGATCTTTTCAAAGAATTCCGTGATGTTTTTGCCTGGTCTTACGAAGCGATACCTGACATCGACCCACAAAGTGTCAATCATGGGCTACCTTTGTTGTTTTTCAAGCTCACTTTGAGACCCAAAAGAAACATCTGGCGAGACTGTATTTATGCTTTTCGATCTCGTCTGGATTAACTGAGAAAAGTAACCATTATGGAGTCTTCTTTAAGCCCTTTTCAGACTCCTTAAAGATGAAAATATTGCCGAGTGACCTTGTTTCTTCACACTCATTAAATTGGTCCAGAAGAACGTTCCTTAAACGGGTCTCCTTTTAAGCCCTTTTCAGACCCTCTAAACATGAAAAGATTGCCGAGCGATATTGTGACCCTTCACGCTCGTTAAACTGAAATTTGAAGTCACGTCTGTTCGGCGGTAGTTTACCCCTTTTTCGGTTCGGATGGTCAACTGTACGAACAAAGGAATACTCTATTGAACACCAGTTCTTTAGAAGAGTATTTATTCCTTTTTTGGGCCTGAGGGACTAAATCTATGAAAAAGAAACCCCTCTGGAGTCCATAGTTAAGCTCTTTTCAGACTCCCTAAAATTGAAAAGATTGTCGAGTGACCTTATTCCTTCACACTCATTAAAATGGTCCAGAAGAACATTCCTGACGGAGTCCATAGTTAAGATTTTTTCAGACTCCCTAAAATTGAAAAAATAGCCGAGTGATCTTGTCCTTGTCACACTCGTTAAAATGGTTTTTGAATTGACGTCTAATCGGTGCTAGTTTATCCCTTTTTCAAACCGACTAGACTACTGACAAAAAAGGTACCCCAATGGAGTTTCCTTTTATGCTTTTTCAGACTCTCTAAACATGAAAAATCACTGAGCTTACCTTCTTTGGGATCATTAAACTTACATCAAAGGATGTTACCATTGTGTGTTATATCAACCGCATTTGCATCCTTTACCCATCAGCCTAGTAACACTTTTCCTTTGCGTCTTAACACCTTTGGCCACTGGAGGATTTTTCCCGAGTATCATTTCCTAGAACATCAGTCTTTTCCTTGTTCCTTGAGCTTGTATGTTTGTTGTGCTCGTTCCTCCATTGTAACATAATATTCCTTTATTATTTTTTCCAAATCAACAAAAAGAACAAAAAGAACAAAAAAAAAAAAATCAAATATACCCCAAAAAGAGGATGGGAAAAGTATTTTCTTTATTGGCAGCATCATGAGTCACCCTTGGATGAAGCACATCTGTCCGTTTGATTCATCAGACTTTGGGATGTAGTAGGACCTTAGGAATCTTTTCTCGCTTTATTGAGTTGTGTCCTCCACCGTTTGGTTACTCTTCCAAACATATGGAGAGTTTGTGTTGCCTCCTGCTTTGTAGACTTATGATTAACAGATATGTTGCCTGAGTCTTATCACTTTTCGTGCTATTGTCCAATGGAAGTTTGTCACTTAGCCTAAGTCGTCCCCTCTGCAATATGTCTCTTGTCCACATACCTGACCATCTTGAACGTACAATCGAGTCTTTGTTTGAAATCACTGAAGCCTTTAGTCCGATCATCAATATTATCAAGTCCATAACCAACGAGTCATCGAAGACCTCTGGGTAGTGCATTCGTACACTCATATTACACTCCTACCTGAGTTTAGAATATTTTGAAGTTGTTTCTCGACCTCTGAAGTACAACCATCAGGCCGAATCAACTTCTGAGAGATGGATACTTTATTTTGTATATCTTTCTGATTTTGAGATGTAGCTCCGCTATGTATTATTCACGGCTACTCTTCATAGTTGTTTGACATGGATCTACAGTGTATTTGATTGGTAGCCATGATGCTATTTTTTTCGAGAATGTGTATGCCTGCCTCGATGAGACATTTGATATTTTTGCAGACAACACCTCCTGATTCCTGATTCCTGGGCTCACTCATTCAGCATATCAGTACAGATTGGTAAAGAATTGGTAATGTATTTCGGCCATCAGATGCTCTTCTGACCTCACACATTAGGGGGCATATGTTATAACCCTAAATTGCACCACACATGCTTACCTAGAATCAGACAAACTCATATCCCTTCCTTACCAAGGCCATGTTGAACAAACTCTTGAAAAACCTCTTAAATTAAGTAACCCGTGCCCTAACCCATTATTGGGCACGTTGGAATGCTGTCAATCTTGCTACTGCACGCGTTGGAATGCTGGCTGGCCCACTACAGCCTGTGTTTACCTAACAAAGCAAAAAAATAGGAAAGTTTTCGATGGGACGAAAAGCTTTGGGTCAGTTAACTGGAACTCCCAGCCATGCATGGCCGAGAGTTCATCCAAAACCCTAGCTCCTTCTAGCCTATAAATAAAGGGGTAGGGGTACTATTTGGAGGAGGAAAATCATAGCAAAGAAACTCTACCCAATTGCCGAATCCATTTGTCCCAACCCTTTAGCCTTTCCTCAAGCTTAAGGAGAATTCAAGAAAAGCAGTTGGAGGACAAAGGAGAGGAGGAGCCCAGGATCAGGATCAAGGAGCGGTGGCCGATCTCTATCATTATTGTAATGTGATTCAACTTGAGATTAATAAAGAATACTTTTTATGTCCCAATGCGTGAGTTTTATATGTTTTATTCGATTTATGCTTAATCTCTAACCCTCTAGTAGAAAGATAGCATGCATGCGTAGTGTTTTTGTCTTGATTGCAGGATTGTCTTTGGAAGGGGCAGCAGAAGCAAGCAGATAAAAGCACAACGAAGGATCTACACCAAACATCAGGAAAAAGGTTAGTAGGTTCTTTCCATGTTTGCATGTGAAAAAGGGTTTTAGGTTTGGGGTGGTAGATTAAAAGTGGTTTCTTAAGGGTCATGATCTGCATGCAAGTTTAAGCCCTAGCTTGTTAGTCCATAGGATATTATTTCCCAACAACAGCTAGATGATCATTTTTGTTTTTAGAAAATACGGTAACATCATCTAAGTAAACTACAACAAACTGATTGATTAAGCCTCGAAAAGTGATGTCCATCGCTCTCTGGAAAGTGGCACCAACATTAATCAATCCAAAGGGCATTTTTCGATAAGCATAAGTTCCCCACGGGGTACGGAAGGTAGTTTTAAGTTGGTTTGGTGGAGACATCAGGACTTGGTTGTACCCCGAGAAACCATCCAGTAAGGATAGCCTTTCAGAACCAGATACCTGTTGAAGGATCTGTTCCATGGGTGGGACAGGATAGTTGTCTTTATCAGACGCTCTGTTAAGGTTTCAGAAATCGACGCAGAGTCAGATTTCCCCACTTTTATTCCGGACTGGGACAAGGTTAGAAACCCATTGAGTGTGCCTAATAGGAAAAATTATCTTAGCATTTAAGAGTTTATTCAATTCTTTTTGAACGGTCGGTTCAATCTTAGGGTGCATTTTTCTCAATTTTTTTTGAAAGGGTAAGGTTTGGGGCTTCATAGGAATGACATGCTGTATGATGTTAGGGTCAAAAGTTTTAAGGTCATCATACTTCCATGCAAAGACATCTTTAAATTCTTTGAAAAATTTAATAAATGTAGTTTTTTCTTGTTCAGAACATCCTACCCCTAGATTAATGCACTACAGATTGTCCTTAGTTCCTAAGTTTACCTTTTCATAAGATAACGAGGAACTATTGGTTTTACAGTTGACCAATTTTTTGAATTTATCTTGAAGATCATAAAATTTATCTAATCTAACTATAGATTTAGGGATCGAGTTTACCATGTCCGATGATGATTCAGGAGTTGTCGGATCTGGTATTACCGTGAAATCATGCAAATTATCGTCGTGTGTGTGTTCGTCTATCACCGTGCCTTGAAAGGTTTCTTCCATGTGCAGAAAGTTAATAATTTGTGGATCGTCGTCAAAGACTCTCCAGTTCGTGATGTTGTTAGGAACGGATGGCCTAAACAACAGCTCGATGGAGAATGCATCTGGGGACAAGCCTTCTGCAGGAAGAAGTTTAGAAGCTACATTAGCTAATAAATCTTCTTCAGAGTTATTCAATCTAGGAATAGAATTTATATTGAAAGCATAAAATTTATTCATTAAATTCCATACCTCAGATTGGTAGCTCTTGAGATGCAGAGACAGACAGTGGATAGAATCTCTTACCTGTTTAACCACTATTTCGGAGTCGCCAAAGACGGTCATATTTTGAATGTTCATATCTAAAGATTTTCTGAGACCTTGCAGTAAAGCCTCATATTCTGCAGTGTTGTTAGTACATTCAAATTCCAACCTACATGCAATGAATGTTTTGTTACCTGCCGGATCGATAATAATGCAACCTGCTCCAGCTCCTTCTTTGGACTTTGACCCGTCAAAATAAAAAGACCAAATTTGATTTCCATCAGGTACATGAGATCGTGGCGTGGAAGTTGTTGGTTGCACATATGCTACAATCTTATACCGTTGTTCTAGATTGGTGATAGCTGAAGCCTCGGCCATGAAATTGCCGAAAAAGGTGTGCATCCCTTGTACTTCGGGTGAATCAGCAGAAGGTGTAAATGGTTCGTTGGGATCGTTCAAATATGTGACTGTGAACTTAAGGTATCGTTCATGATTTACCTTGGTCTTGTTAGGCTTGTTGTTCTCTAGAAGCCATAGATGAGACCAGTCTGTTGCGAAATAGCCATGTAGCTGCTCTGACCAGTCCCTGCTTAAAAACAAACCATACACTTCTGCAATATCCACAAAAATTATATCAATGACTTGATGAACCTTGGGGTTAGACGATAATATAATAAGCACATTCTTTGGTTCGCCTATAACTTTAACATTGGTCCTATCAAGTTGTATGATTTTTAAAGTGGAGGGGTCAACTTCACCGCTAATATTCTGGCATACAGACCATGGAATCACATTGGATGACGCTCCTGAGTCTACCATACAATTGTGCACATTTCTATTAAAGATTTTGAAAGTTAACAAGAATGGAGGTACATTTTTGTGAGTACTAAGAGTGGTAGCTTGTGGCTTTTTACTCGTGGTTTCTAAAGCTACTTTATCTACATTATTTACATTATTTACATTACTTACATTACTTACAGGAAGGCTTCCTTTATCTTGAGGATCAGGATTGGTTTTAGTGGAATTATTCTGAGGAACTTTGTTCTGCACAACCTTGTTTCCACTTGAATTACCATTTTTGCCATTCTCTGAGATATTCTATAACATTTTTTGTAGCAGAAATGGAAATTTCAATAACTCATAAACATAAATGTTAGCCCTCAACTTTTTAAGATCTTCAACTACATTATAATCTAAGTTGGGGTTCACATTACTCTGTTTAGTCTCAGCTAATTTAGACTGCTTTGGAGGCAAAGTTGTAGTGTTTTCGGCAGAAGGTTTGTTTGTTGTCTTACTCCTGGTATTATAAGGATGAACTGTCTCGAAGTTAGCTTGAAAGATGTTATCCGAGAAGTGTCCAAAAATGTTTGGAGAAGACTC
>ML820804.1:25482-41682 GCA_009831015.1 Picea engelmannii
ATCAGGGAGAACTGTTGTGCAACAAATAGATTAAAACCCTCAAACCATTGTACAAACGTGAGCCAACCACTATCCTCTAAGTCTTTCTGGGGGTTATCGAACAGTAGCAAGGCTTGACTACCGTTCAACTCAATTTGCACCACTGGTGCCATAAACAGGGTTCACGGAAAGTGATGTGAATGAGCCAAGGTTTGAACGCAACAAACACAGGAGAAGAATGCTCGAAGGATTAACGATGCTAGCAGAGATGAAACAGTGATAAGGGGAGGCATTAACGACATCATGCGAAGGTGGTGGAGCTACTTGCTGGCCATGTAGAATAATCATTACCAATGGTACAACCGTCGACGCTTTCAACTATTCAAGTCACAATGCATAAGTGTTACAACTATCCCATTTCAATCAATCAAAACCTTTTGTTAGTGGATAAACCATTCGTGCAAGCAATAGTTACAGTCTCAAAACCAAACAAATAAATCGAAATCAGTACCAATGTTTTGACTATGTGACATGCGTTGTATAGAACGATTCATACCAAGAGTTTAACCAATGTGCCAAGTGTTTTTATGTATACCAATGTGCCAAGTGGATTGATCAAATAACATGTAAATCCAATCGCCAATGCATTACAAACTTAATGAAACAAAATCACACAATCAATCCAAGAATGTCAAATGAGTACAGATCAAAAGGTCTTGCGAGGTGTATAATGATAAGTAAAATGTAAGCGCAATAGGCATATCGACACGGATTATAATGACAATTCAATAATGATTTTAATGTGACTTAGAAAGACCAAGTTTTCATGCTTACAGTCATGAAAACAAAAACAAAGGCAAGTGTGCAAATATCGCAAAAATAAAAGTGTCGTTTCATTTGAGAATTGCGACGAAAAATTAAGGTTTGCAAAAACTGGCGTAGGCAGCTTATAAGACAGTGGAAAAATGTGAATTGGTTGCCAACAAGAAAGAACTAGGAGAAAAGAGGGCTAACTGGGTTACTTCCTTACAAGAGTACGACATAGAAATTACCCCAGCACAAATAGTGAGAGGCCAAGGGTTATGCAAGTTAGTTGTCGATTCAGCTGCAGGACAGTAAGAAGAAAGCGATACGTCAAACCTAGGACAACACGATCAAAATGCAATCTGCTGCGCACAAAACTCTGTCAATCCTTGGTATGACGATATAGAATTCTGTCTTGAACATGGGTCAGCCCCCCATCACCTGGATCCCACTAAAAGAAGGGCATTGAGATTAAAATCTTCCTCCTTTCATTTGGTTAATGGTATTCTGTTTCATCAAAATTTTGATGGCGTACTAATGCACTGTCTTGAGAAAGACGAAGCAGAAGAAGTCTTACTAGAGTTGCATGCAGGAGAAGTTGGTGGTCATTTTGGTGGTGATACTACTGCCCATAAGGTTTTGAGAGCCGATTATTACTGGCCCACGCTTTTTAGAGACACCCATGCCTTGTTTCGTAAGTGTACTATTTGTCAAAAAGCATCAGAGAGGTTACAGAAACCAGCCTTTCCTTTGCAACCCATTTCAGTAGACTCTCCTTTTCAGTAGTGGGGCCTTGATATCATAGGTCCAATAAACCCACCATCCTCACAACAACATAATTTTATCATAACAACCATAGATTACTTTACTCAGTGGTCTGAAGCTGCCGCATTAAGAACTGTGAATACCAGTCAGGTAATTGCCTTTTTAAATTCGAATATTATCACTCGTTTTGGTATCCCTGATTGTTTAGTATTCGACAACGCTTCTTATTTTTCATCTCTTGAGATGAGCAAGTTCTCTTTAGAAAAAGGAATCAAATTGAAGTATTCTACTAACTATTACCCCAGAGCAATGGATTGGCAGAGTCAAAAAATAAGAACTTGATTAAAATCATCAAGAGATCGGTGGCTAAAAATCACAAAAACTGGCACAATGCACTGTTAAATGCGCTTTGGGATGATAGGGTAACACTAAAAACTATTGTAGGTAACTCCCCCTTTTTTCTCGTTTATGGAAGAGAAGTAATTCTGCCACCACACATTCTTCTTCCCTCACTTCAACTATCGCAGAAAATACAAGAAGAAGACTGTCCCCCTTTGGAAAACCGAATTAACGCTTTGATGAAGCTAGAAGAGGTAAGAGCCCAAGATAAACGTAAGTTAGATCAGCATCAACTAGTAGTCAAAATCTGGTTTGATTCTAACTCTGCCTCTGATAAGAACTTCGAAGTAGGTGATCTCATCCTAAAATGGAACAAACCGCATGAGGGAAAGGGAGAGCACACGAAATTTCAGAACTTATGGCTTGGACCGTTTTTAATTGCTGAGAAGTTGGGTCCCAGCTCTTTCCGATTGCAGGATCTAGAGGGGAATCCTGACACCTATCCAGTGAATGGACAACCTCTGAAAAGATACTTTGCTTGATGACAACTCCTTGTATATTATGTACATATTTTGCTTTTGTTTGCTTTTCTTTTGCTGTTTTGGTTTTGATTTCTCCTTTGTGCTTATCAATTTTTGTTTTTGAAATACACATACCTACATGCTAAACTATTCGGAAAAAGAAAACAGAAAATTCCTTCACTGAAATGACTGCTAAAAAATTGTATAAACATCAATTATATACTTCTGAAATTTACATCTGTGTTGGAAAAAAGTTTGTTGTTTGAAAGAAGTGAACTGATTTCGATCTCTGAGTAAAGCCTGTCGTGATCATCTATTATCTTTTTACGCTATCCCTTTTCCTTAAGGGAATGACTCAGAAGATGTCTCCCTGCCTTAGAAAGTTGGTTCTGTAAATAAACCATCTCTGGATCTTAATAAAGGACAGTTCTAAAAAATTCTGATGAGGTTTGTAAAAAATATGTGAAAATATCATAATTTTTAGCGTCACCCCGCTCGACTATATGTATTTAAAAAACAAAATAAATCAATAAAAGAGCTGTGGGAAGTCATTGTAAACTTGCTGGGATGCTGAACAGGTCTACTGGCAGCGGGTAAATGCATGCATGATGCCAAGACAACTTCGTCAGGGTATTGAACAGGCCCGCTGGCAGCGAAGCAATGTCGGGTATATGAAAATTTGCAAATAAGAAACCTCTTAACCTTAACATGTCCTTTATTCTGATCTGGAACTTCTTGGCAGGATATGGATATCAAAGTGGGTTAAATGGAAACCCTGTCGAGGCTATAGATGCCTGCTGGCAGCAGTGGCTCTGTCAACAGTATTGGAGATTTTATCTTTAATATCGTGCCTCGCTTGTCTTAAGACTGTTATCAGTTTTCATCCTTTAAACACTGCTGGAATATTTGGTTAATGATGATGTTTACACAATTTTCTGGTTGTTGTTTTTGAGTAAGAATTTTTCTCATTTTCCTAATCTAAATTTGTTCTTTTGGCAGAGATAACTTCTTCTACCAGTGTGTGGCCATTGTTGGCAGCCAATTTGCATTTTTATATTGTCCTTATAAGCTGCCTACACCAATGTTTTGAAACCCTTGATTTTCATCGCAATATTCGCAATAAAATGACACTATTATTTCGTGCGTTCACACACTTACCTTGGTTCTCATTTTCACGACTGCAAGCATGAAAACTTTGATTTCGAAGTCATATTAAAAACATCATTGGATTTTCACGATCACTCTTGTCTCTATGTTCATTGCGTTTCCAATTTACTTATCGTTATACAATTGGCAAGACTCCAAGATTCTTTACTCATTTGGCATTTCTGTTGTTAGTATGATTTCCATTTTTATGAGGTTGTGATGATTTGTTAAGGGTTGTGATTCATTCATTGATTATTGATGGTTTGATGTTCTTTCATCGATTTCTTTTACACATTGGTTTCATGAAAACACATTTGTGTTGTGGTAATACCCTTGGTATAAATCGTTTCATACAACACATAGTTCATATAATCAAACCCTTGTTGTGATTCTGATTTATTGCTTTTGTTTTGAAACTATGACTATTGCTTGCGCAAATGTTTGGTCCACTTACCATAGGTTTCATTGGTTGATTAAATGGCATGGTTTTTAACATATGCAATAGTAATATTTGAGTGGTTATATGCGCCAACGTTTGTACTGTGGAAATGACTATTTTGCATGGGCCGAAATAGCTCCACCACCTTTGCACGTTCTGTCATAAATGATTTTCCCCTATCCTGGGTCACCCCTGGTGATTTCGGGTAAGCCTGTGAACATTATGCCCCTGCGTATACTCTATTCGAACCCTAGCCCCTGCACCCTGCTCACCGTGTGTTGCTGTCTATGGCACCGGTGGTCTGCATAGAGCCAAATGGTAGCCAAGCTCTGTTGCTATTCGATAATGCCCGTAAGGATTTAGAAAATAATGGTTGTCTGGTGTTCATACAGAGGTTCGAGGGTTTCAACCATTCGGTTTCCCAACAATTCGTCCTCACCTTTGATGGGTGCAGGGCTAAAATCGGCGACATACAACTTGAGCTGAATGAGAAATTCATAAGCTCTGCTATAGGACTAGCAGATATAGGTGAAAGGAGGTTTAAAAACTCCAAAGTCAACGAGGTGTTGTGGCCTTTGCTATTCGTATCATGAAAGGTTGTGTCCTATGATAAAGGTATGCCTATTTCTACCCTCAAACCCAGGTGGCACGATCTTTTGATAATGGTTAAACAGTTTGTGACCTATGAAGGTTGGTATGGCTTGGTTTTTCTGTATCACCTCCGGTTGTTGATGAATTTCATGGGCTATCCTTTGAATATTCCGCATTACTTCTTGTGTAGTCTTTACAAGATGTCTAAGAGGTTCAAATGCGAGAAGGTTGATAGCAACTTGTTTCATCATGAATTGATTAGACTCATTGTCGTCCACCATTTAAACCTTCATGGTGATAATTGGCAAGCCTTTCTATCTCGAAATGGCTTTGCTAATCTAGATTCTATCCAAATAGACAAGGCTGTGGTTAGTGAGACTGTGGTTGGGCCACCCATGCCATTTCATATCCTCCCTCCCCCTGCCAAACCCTCGGTTTTCCCTGAGATCGACCTACCCGACAACATAACCAACTCATGTATAATAGACAAGACTGAGGTTGTCAAGAATCCTGTGAGTAAGAAAGTCAAGGGTAATCCTACCATCGACAACAAGGGTAAGAAAAATTCTCGATTGATATCGAGACTTACTCGGAATAAACCTAAGCCAAACATCGACCAAAATCCCATAGTGTTGAGTGAGGACTCGGACTCCAATATCGAGCATTTCCTAGTTGAAGAGTATCCCTATTCCCATGGCTTGTGCTCCAAGCAACCCTATGACTATGTATCTAATTTTCCCCCTTGCCTAAAAAACAACCCTAACTACCCAGGAATCAAGCTGCACAATGAAAACCTTGGTGGCTTAAACAAACCCTCGCCTATGTTATCAAAGCCCATGCAACTATCATGTATCTAATGTAACGCTTGGCTAGAGTGTTATTACACCGACGTCCCCCTATTGCAATCAAAGATCAAAGCATTAGAAGAACAGGTGACAGTGCTGGCGAAGGAGAACCACAGGTTACAAGCCAGTGAAAAGAAACAAAAAACCACCAGTTCAATTGTCTTCAGGAATGTCGAAGCCGCAACAGCCTTCGTCAATTCCAAATTATCATGACCGAGTTGTTTTCTGATTGTCCAGGTATGAATTTCGATATGAATTTTGCTTTGTAAGTTTGATTGAATTAATATAAAGGATTCGGTTTTGCTTTCAAGTTAGCTCTGTTCATTTTAATACATTTGAAATGATTTTTTTATAGTTTGATCATCAAAAATGGTTATGTTGTGGATCCTGTACAGTAGATTCATTTTACTAAACTCAAATGTAGCTATGATTTGGTTATGCAATTTTGTCGTGCCCAGCTTAGTATAAGCAATTGATTGGTTTTCGATTCGGCGTGGTTTGTTTTTGAATCAATTCTGTTCGTCTGATTTAGGATAGTCGATTTGGTTCAATTTCGATTAGTTTCGTTTGCTTCTAATAGACTCAAAACAACCATGTTGACTTCGATTTACCAGGAACGACTATGTTTTGTATTGAATCAATATTCTTGTTTGGATTTTGGTTACATTCGACCTATGCAAAAGATCTATTCGCTAAGATTGTGGAGCTATGTTGATTCATAACGATTGTGTTGACCCCAAACTATTTCGATTCGTTCTTGTTTGATTTGATTTGCAAATGATTACTGCATGCCATGATTAGCATGATCGTTTTTATATGCTTAATATAGTTCTATTAATTTGAAAAACGATCCTGTTGATTTCGTGTGGATTCGACAATGATTTTGTCGATGGCTGAAAGGACATAAACTATTGTATGCATGATTTGTTTAACTGGTTAGAGTTTGTGTCGATTGGAATTGGTCCATGAAAACGATTTCATTGTTGTCGAGTTATCTAATGAGATTCTGTTTACCCTGAATTTGTGATGACAAATTGAACAGAGTGCATACAAGTTTTGATTTAACAAAATCGGTTGACCACGATTTCTTTTGTTTTAATTAGCATACAAGTTTTTGAATGATTCGTTTGGTTTCCAATTAGCAACTAAATTTTTGTTTCATAGTTTGAATATAACTCTATTAAGATTTGAATTGGTTTTAAAGCAATTTTGTGTTCAATTTAGACCAACTACAGAATCGCAAGATTCTGTAGCTAGTCTTAAAAATTAGATTTTTGTCAATTTTATCAATAAAATATCCTCTAATATTGTCTATTCTTGTCCTCTTTTAGGTGCATACAAATTACAATGATTAATTGGGCATGTTGTGGCAGTTTAGGAGATACTTTGGATATGGTTTTGTTTTAGGTTGTTAGCTTGAGTCAGAAATAGAGATTTGGGATATTATCCCCAGATTTTTGTAAATTGTTTTGATAATTCCCACAGGGATGTTTTACCTTGTGGAAGGTCTTTAAATACTGGTTATTTTTTGTAATAAGGATCATCATCATCACTATGGGAGAACCATATTATGGATTTATGATTCAGACTGAGATGAAAGTTGATGTCTTGTAACAACTTTCTCTTTCAATATATCAAGCTTTTGTTTCAAGTTTTATTCATATCAGTTTGCAGTTGATTATAGACTACTTTATCTATCGTAATTCATTGTAGGTTGATGTGACTTGATTAATGTGTTATCCATATCTGATCTCTTTTATTATTTAAAAATACAGCAATTACTCTATTTCAATTTAATGAATATAGGTTTATCTTTTCATTAATTGAATTGTTTTGCACGAATTGTTGCACATAGATTTATCTAATTGTGATAATTTGTAAATCATAAAATTGCTGTAATTTTTTATGTCTTGTTTGTCTTGTCATTTATATTTGAAGAGCACAACATCTTCTATTTTACGGGAAGCTTATAGAGAATCTGGTGCGGGTTTCCTCCCTCCGATCAGCTAAAACAATTATTGAATACAGGACAAACCTGAAGCGTTACTTCAGGTCATTTTGTTATTTAGTATTTGATAGTTAATTGGTTAGTATTATTTAAGTAGTTTATTTAGATATATATATAGTTTAGATTTGTAGTTAGAATTATTATTTTAGTTGCTTAGCTTAGTTAGTTTTTATTTAGTTTCTTTCTCATAAAACTATAAAAAATCAAAAAACAATGGTTTCTCTGTCTTAGGACAGATTACAAATGATTTTTGCAGGTTTTAATTTAAATCTGTAATTTGTAAATATTGTATATTTGTAATTGAAGCTGATTATGTTGATAGTTAAACATTTACTTTTATAGAATTATAGTTGTATGATTTAGGTAATAGATTGTATATATGTAGTTTAGATTTGTTTATTAGTTTGTTTTAGTTATTATTTTTCATTTAGATTAGTTTCTTAGAGTAGTTTTCATTTGTTTTTCTAGGACTTAGATCAGCTAACGAAGCCGCTAAACCCGTCAGGGTGGGTTATCCCAAACGGCTTGGGTTATTTAGACAACCCCAGACCAGATCCACTCTTCCAGTTGGTGAGCATTCATTTTTACCCATCAACAGGTCCATTACCCAAACCTTTGTGCTATGGGGATTTCTTCAAGGGTTTACATCAATGACAACCAACCTTAATCAACATTTATGTTATGAGGAAAATATCTCTATGGCTAGGGTAAACCACAACAGATGAATATGACTGCAGAAATCAACTCTATCCCAAAAACATGGTATATAAACCAATGTGAAAGAGATATAAGATAGAGGCCTACCTCATCTAGATGTTCGATGAAGTCCACTGTTGAGCACTTGAACCCAAAGCTATATACCTGCAACTAGTTCTCAAAAAAAAAAAAAAAAACATATGGTGATATTGTAAAAGGTTAGCACATTAAATAGCATAATCCATTAATAACATAACAAATATGCCCATGGATAATAACTCATATATTTTCAAGATATCAATTGGATGGGAAAGGAGTATTTCTATTAATAAATGACCACCAGAAGCGAAAATATTATAGACTTCTATGTCGGCATAGTTTAGAACTGAGAAACTAAGTTCCTTCCAGTTGGGCCTCCACCACTTCAATCCTCCACCAAAGGCAAGCTCATAGAAGGGAGACAATGTGATTCTCCATCAATAAGGGAAGATCTTGGGGGCTGAACACTGTTTTCAGACTTAAAGGACAAAGGGATGCAGACTCAATATAAAGTAATAATTTCTCCAGAGTAACGTTTCTCTCAAAGTTGAATTCTTTCTCTTTTCCATAGCTCGGAATTGGCCCATTTATATCCTTCAAAATAGAATTGAAGGGCTGAGTCAGAACGTTTCCAGTATATGAAAGGCCAAGGATCAGAGATCTCCTGTTGTGACATGGAAACCCGACATTTAATTTTTATTTTCTGGCATAAATTCCAATGTATGTGGGTTGTAGTGGAGTAGCCTGCGTATATGCTTGTTGTATAGTGTGCAAGATGTGTACAATGGAAAAATATTAATTTTTGTCTCTGGATTTTATCAACAGGGAAGATAAGTCTCCATAGGGAAATGAAATAAGGTCTCTGTGCAAGATTGCATAGGATGAGGAAAATATTTCTATAATAGATGCCCCCTAATGTGTGAGGTAAGAGGAGTATCTGCGATGGCCAAAATACATTATAAATAACCTAGAAGTGGAGTAGTAGGGGACTAGTTGGACAAACTCATTGCTCATTAAATTTTTCATTGACTTTGCATACATGGCTGCCAATAAAATTACACTGTAGATCCATGTGAAAAATGTACCAAACAAGTGTCTGTGGCCATGAATAGGAAAATACAAATGTGGTTACATGACAATAGCAATCATAGTCACGAACAAGACCCAGTAGAACTAGTCTCAAAGACCAATCTGAAGATATCTATATACCACGAAGTAGAATATGATCTCCCATGATCACTGAAGTCATATAGGTACTGGTCCAATAAAAAGAAAGCAACAACTCAAGAAATATTTGGGCACATAATGATGTCTTCAAGTCTTATACACAATCCTCCAAGGGTGCAAGTCTACATCATGTGAATAAAAGAGTTGAGGTCGAACACAATGAGACATCATTTGATTACTGTTCATTGAGGTATATTGTTAACAAATGAGAAACATGCTACCGATAATGAAAGTAGGTATCAAGTCATCGAGTACATTATTTGAAGTGTGAATAGAGGAGCCAGTGTCGAACACTT
The DNA here is from genome assembly GCA_009831015.1 of Picea engelmannii. Classification (NCBI taxonomy): domain Eukaryota; kingdom Viridiplantae; phylum Streptophyta; class Pinopsida; order Pinales; family Pinaceae; genus Picea; species Picea engelmannii. The sequence goes on from ML820804.1 coordinate 35,178, forward strand.
GAAGAATCCATCGATCAGGATACATTGATGTATTCCCAACTGTCGATGGTGAGAGAGCCTACCACTAATGACTGCAAGCCTCAAGGTACTCATAATACTCTAGGTTCCGTTTCCAAAATAAATGATCTGAAGTTGATGGAAAAAGACCCATTGAAAGGATAACATTGAGGCATCTCTCATCAATAAACATGAGGTACAAAGAAGGAGCTTCATGATTTGGTGGAAATTGGATGAAGAACATGTTCATGAACCATTGAACCTATGCATCTTTCACGTGTTCCAAGTGCAAGTGGTACACGAAAAGGACCCTCTGAATAGAAGCCAATGATGAAAATTGTTGACAAATGCAAGGAAACCGCCAATAAGGCTAATGGCATCCAAGACACTACATGAATCCCAATGTGTGAATAAATGTCTTGTCGTTGAACACAAGGGAAACCACCCAATCAATGACCAATGATGAAATGTCTACTATTGGGTTCAAGGTTACCTACCAATGATGAAAGTAGGGCCAAGGTGCATGATAGGAATTACAATATCATGTGATTCTGAGAAAAAATGAGGGTATGGCTGACATGTAAAGTCAAGAGTTATGAGGAGTGGCCAACACATGTTGAAAGAATTCCTTTGAACAAGAGCATGAGACATATGGAGGACTCTAGCAGCATAGACCAATGATGAAACCATGAGATGCAAGAGGCATCAATGAAATTCTCTATAGGGACTCGAAGAGTCAATAGAGAAGACTTTGTAACAAGCTCAACTTCCTAAGGCCATGCTAATCCCAAAATTATGATGATGAATGGACTCAACAACTTTGTGATCTGTTCAAAGGCGCCATGACTGCTTCCAACATAAGATAATACTCCCTTCCCATCGTCTTTGTTTTTCTTCATAGACAAATGAATGCTATGATACAGAGGAGGAAATGAGTGCCACAAGTAAGAAAAACTAGTTCCAACAATGGAACGTACCTATGCTCAATGTAAGAAAATGCATGCGGGAGATGGACAATCAAGTGAGTGTTCCCTCCTAGGTATAGGGTGTCAAATTGCAAAGGATATAAACAAGGCTCTGCTTGGTTGAGGATGAAAAACTACTAAGGAAAATGGTTTATAATGCAAGGCGAGAACTAACTATAGGCTCAATACTACAAACAAGGGCATGAGATGCAATCACAACTTAACGCCAAAAAATTTCATTTTTTATGACTTTTAGTCTACTTGGTGTGAAAAAGGGATAAACTTGTGTCAAATAGACGTCTTTTCAAAACCAATTTAAGAGTGTGAAAGAGACAAGTTCACTCGACAATCTTTTCTCTTTTTGATAACGAGTTGAAAAAGAGATTAACTAAGACTCACGACCTTTGAAGTCCAATTTAACGAGTGTGAAAGGGACAAATCACTCGACAATATTTTCACTTTTTAAAGATGAGTTGGAAAAGAGATTAAACTAAACTCTTGTGAGATATTATAGGTGGAATGTCATGGGGGAGGCCAAGGCTCCCATGTTTTACTTATGTGGAAAGTCAGTATCTTACGAATAGCCAACATAAGCTTGGGAAAACCCAAAGATCTCCAAGTCAAGGAGGATGAAGCACTAATGGAGTATATAGTCTCTTTGATAGAATAGATAATGTCTCTTAGTAGAAAAGACATAGGTGGGGGCATTGGATACCCCACAAGACCGTTCCAATCGAAGGTGATCTCCTAAAAAATCAGAGGGAGAGGACTCGAGGAGAGTAAAATTATCTATTGTTTAGAAGGTGTAGGATCAGGAATACAGATGACATGATTAAAGGATGGATCACCCTCCAAAAGGAGAGTAGGATTGCCTAGAAATTTCACTGGTACAACCACTTATTCAATTCTAGGTTGAAGAGGATGCACAATAACAGGGATAGGGGACACATCACTCTCAACAACGGGGGTGAGGTCATGAGAGGATTGCAATGGGATTATGGTCATGTTAATCAAAGGAGGAACAAGGTGTGGGGAAACCATAGATGCCTCATAATCCAAAGGGCCCTTAGGAGAGCCCCATGCTTTTGGTATCCCATCCATGGCTAGACATAAATGAGTAAGGTGACTTCCTTCACAAGTCTTGCAAAGGAATTTAGGCTTACATCTAAGGTGTCTCAGCTTCTCAATGCCTACAGTGTCATTCACCATGGCTGGTGACATACTATCAACGTGGCTGGTAGAGGTGGGATAGTCATCTCCTACATGGTATATAGAGGTTGGATATGTGACATTGATATTACTTGTGGCGATTAGTATCGTTCCCACAACATGATTGGCAGCAGTCGGGTGTAAGTTGTCAACATGACTTGTAGAAGTTTTCAACCCATCTCCAACATGACTGGCAAAGGTTGGTGATGGAGCTCCAGTATGACTGACAGTGACTAGACGAGCGGTAATATGTGGCATTTGATGCCAAGGTCTAGTGAAATATTGTCTTTGAAACATTACAGACCAGGAAGGGTCCTGGTTTACCCCCTATCCATGCCCAGAAAGGTAGTATCCTCCACCTAATTGATTCAAAGAGGTGTGTATGGGCATCGTCACTAAAGTCTGTGAAGAAACGAAAGTTTGATAAGGACTATTCAAGTGAGGATATATGTTTCCCCCTTGTGAAGGGGTTTCATAAAGAGGGTATCATGAACCCTAAAATTGATTCTCCCCGTATGAAATACCCGAGGATACATGAGGACCTGTCATGGGAAAAATATTCGAAGGAACCAACATGGCAGACGAAGGATACATGGATGGGGTGTAATAAGTATAATAGGCACCCATCTGAGTGTTATCCCCAAGAAGAGTATGGATAGGATTGGATCTGTAGGTGGGGAGGTTCCAACCTCCCATAGTGAGATTCAGTTGAGGGATGTGACTCATATAGAATGAAGGCATAGGAATAGGAGCCAAGTTTCCCTGGGATCCAATGCTAGGATTCATATAAGTAGACCAAGGATATGACTTCACGGGTGAAGGCATGTCAACAGGAACATGACTAGATACCCAAGGTGTGGACTGAGCATCATAGTTTTTCATATCGTTATGAAAAGCAGAAGGATTCATCTCCATGAAGTGAGTGGGCATCATGGGGTGGGTAGCAGTAAATGAGGGAGCGAAAGGAACTCCACTATCCATGATAATGACAAATCAGTATAGACCCCTAAGGCCAACTAGTAATCAAAGAGAACACCAAAAGTCAAATGACCAATATGCATACAAATGGGGTAAAGTGGCTGAGTGGAATCCCTCCCTAAAGAGGGTATGTCTCGCCCAAGAGGGGCCTGAGACTCCTTTCTAAATATCGGAGGTAAGATAATCAGTTATAAGGGCCCTCATGGGATTAATAACCAGTCGATCAGATCCCCCTTGGAGAGGTAATCCTCCATAAAGGTTGTGAGTTTTCTGACCCTTATCTAACCCAGGGTACCTGCAAAATAACCCCTAGAAGTAATCTATCAAGAAACTAATAAACCATTGTATAATCAATGCACATGAGAACAGTTGTAAGTCAGGTCCACTGTATGGGAAGGGTATAAAATCATGAAACCTTGAAAGTACCACCTCTCACGGAGGTAAATGCACTAGAAATATCCCCAGATAAGAATAGATCCCCAAAAATATCTCTGACACTAGGAAGGTATCGGGGGGATATCCCTTCAACCAACTTCACGTGACCTTGTGATTAACTCCAATGTGAGCAGAGCCTCCTGATATTACCAATTATACAATGGATTTCTCCACTCCCTGACTCATACACATATGTTGATTTAATTGCCTTGGAGAAGTTTACTCACAAAATCCTATAGGCACTAAATCCTAATCTAGTTTGTGCACCTCAGAAAATAAAATCGTGACTAATCAATTTTAAATTATAGCGTTAATTTTAATGTCCATGATTACTCAAAAAGGTATGGTAGTGAAACTCATGGTGTTATGAATCTGCAAGAAAATTAAATATGAAAATAATGCAAAGTCCTAACTTTAACTTTCAATGAATGATATGCTTCTAAAAACCAATGTAATTTTCAAATTAAACTCTGTAATTATGAAGTAAAATGAAATCATTCACTAGATGCACTAAGCTAATAAAAAGACTCCAAAAGACAAAAATGCCAAGTAATGCAAAATGCCTATTTTTTTGTATTTTCAATATAACAAAACTGAAAATGTATGGACTGAAAAGAAACTGGATATATAACCCTACTGTGTATAAAACGAGATAACTCAAGCAGGGTACAAATAAGCAAAACACTCACCCCAGTGTACAAGGACAATAAAAAGTGAAAATATGGTGAGAAAGACTCCACCCAAAAATTCAACCAAAAGAGGGTTTCATGTCATCCCACAAGCACTCAACAGGCACTACATATACCTAAGAAGACTCAACAAACATCAAATCTCACCCAAAAACCATCAAACCAAGCAAATAGGAAAGGAAAAATGGTGTATGCGATTGTTCAGGAAAACATAGCATATATACACATCTTGCAATGAGACAGTGAACGTATATACGTGACTGTCAAGACAAAAGGCATGCATATGCTTCAAAACAAGGCCAAACAGGGGAGAAAGGATGAAAAATCAGACCCGAAGTGAACATGAACTATCAAGCAATGATACGACAAGAATCACAATAGAAACAAGATCAATCTAAGGAGAAAAGTACTCCAAACCCTAAGAAATAAGATTCAATCCCTAGTGTGGTCACCAATTCTGTTACGAGGAAAATCTCTCTATGGCTAGGGTAAACCACAAAAGACGGATATGATTGCATAAATCAACTCTATCCCAAAAACATTCTATATAAACCAATGTGCAAGTGAGATAAGAAAGAGGCCTACCTCATTCAGATGTTCAATGAAGTACACCATTGAGAACTTGAACCCAAAGCTATATACCTGCAACTAGTTCTCAACAAACAAGCAAAGAAATCATATGGTGACAATGTAAAAGGTTATCACATTAGATAGAATAATCCATTAATAACATAACAATTATTCCCATGGATAATAACTCATATAATTGCAAGATATCAATTGGATAGGAAATGATTATTTCTATTAATAAATGATCAGCAGAAGAAAAAATATTACAAACTTCTGTGTCGGCATGGTTCGGAACCGAGAAACTAAGTTCCTTCTAGCTGGGCCTCCACCACTTCAATCCTCCACCAAAGGCAAGCTCATAGAAGGGATACAATGGGGTTCTCTATCAATAAGGGAAGATATTGGGGGTTGAACACTATGTTCATACTTAAAGGACAAAGGGATGCAGACTCAATATGAAGTAATAATTTCTCCAGAGTAACTTTGCTCTCAAAGTTGAATTCTTTCTCTTTTTCCATAGCTCAGAATTGGCCCATTTATAGCCTTCAAAATGGAACTGAAGGGCCGATTCAGAATGTTTCTAGTATATGGAAGGCAAAGGATCATAGATCTCCTATCATGACATGGAAACCCAACATTTAATTTTGATTTTCTGGAACAAATCCCGATGTACACGGGCTGTAGTGGAGCAACCCACGTATACTCATTTTGTGTAGTGTGCAAGATGCGTACAAGTAGAAAATATTATTTTTTGTCTATCGATTATATCAATGGGGAAGATAAGTCTTCATACATAAATGGAATAAGGCCCTCTCCACAAGATTGCATAGGTTCAGGAAAATATTGCTATAACACTTTATGATTTTCTATTGGTTTTATCAGCAGAATTGGAGAGTTTTGGCCCTTTTAGGGAGGATATTGGGCCCTTTTTGAGGTCAGATATTGGGGGGAAGTTGAGAGATGGTTACAAAATTCAGATATATATAATCCATGCCTTATTGAGGCCATGGGAGGAGGTTCAGAAAAGGTTTATGTTATCGTATTGTTGAGACAAATCCATTGTCATGCAGGGAAGTTGTTGAGGAGCACACCTTTGCGGGCCATTTATGGGAGCTTCGGTCATCCATTTTGAGTGTCATTTCTTCTGTTGGTTTCTTGAGATGTGGTAGAACAAGAATAGATCAATTTTGTAAACTTTTGGAACTAATGTGATGTACTTATTAAGATTTGAATATAAATAAGAAATCCTCACCCACTAAGACAAAGGCCCGGAGACATAGGCGAGATTGTCGAACTCTGTTATCACAATGGTGTTATGGTTTACTGTTGTTTTATGCTTCATTTCATATCTGTACATGTTTATATCATTGTGATGTTTCTTCTATAATTATTCCTCTTTCTTTAATCTTCCTAATTGGTAAATGAACACATGCTTAATAACTCAACCATACTCGTGTAAAAGATCTTTTCGGATCAAGTGGTATCAGAGCTATTTGACATTTGGAATTTGAGTTTGCATGTTAAATAGGGAAGAGTTCATATCAAGGAGAAAATGGCATCTACAGAAGGAATTTATCAATATGAAAAGGAATTCATAAATTCAGTGTTTTCCATGGCCGAGATGGTGAAAGTGTTGTATGAAGACTACTTTGAATGAAAGAG
>ML820804.1:47049-67232 GCA_009831015.1 Picea engelmannii
CTTCCATTAATGTAATCACACATGTTGAAATGATGACCTGTTATAACATCAGTTTTGTACAACATCGTCTTTTGTTTTTGTCCTTCTAAGTATGTAATCAGTCAAAGTCCATTTTTGTAAAATTTTGGGGACCAAAAGGTCCTTTAGTGGGGAGGTGTGATCCAGAATTAGATCCAAGAGCTTGATGGGGCTCAGAAAGGCCTAAAAATTAAAGTTCTCATAATGGCTTCAAAATAAACATATGTGGAGGCCTCGTTGATAATAACCCAACGTAACTTGAATGGGATCAAATGGATGTTGTATGCGCAAGTTATGGCGATCTGTTCATTTTTCCAAAAAGGAAAAAAAATGATGACTGTACAGTTCATATAGTGCCACGTGGAAGCTGACTATACAGGTTGTATGACCGTACAACTAACGTGGAAAGGCACATTTGGCATCTTATGGAGGTGACATATGGTAGGCTGACTAGGTGTATAGATGCTGACATGGATAGGATAGGTTGAACAACCAGGAAGTGACATGTGGAAAATCCATACAGTGATGCATGGTAGGGTACAATCAATTGATAGGGAAGTTGATGTGGTAGAGTTGGTCCAATCGATGTTCGACACGTGGCATGTTTCCAAAAATTGGCGTGGTGCCACGTGGACTAGACCTGGGATACCACGTGGCACCCCTGGATTGGTCGTTGATTTTCTTTGCAAAAATTATTTTTGGAGCACATGAGGTTCGAACACTAGACCTCCACAGGCATGAAGGTTTCACGTAGGTAGAGCTAGCCAAACTGCCTATGGTTGGTGCTTGTTAGACTAAGGGAAAATTTCTTATTTAAGTTTACTTGGTTGAAATTTTGGGTGGGGGGATGTGCTGGGGCCTAGACCTAAACCCCAATCGTAGACCTCCACATATAACCACAAGCCCATACTTCATAGTTTTTGGCATAATGTGTTGGTCTTAGCCCTCGGTTTCCAAGAGTACTCCATAGGACGGTTTGGTATAACGGATAACACGATGGATACTATTTTAGCCTGGTCAGTCAGGATAGCTAGCTGACCAAGGGATAAACCTTGGGGCTTGATCATTGGGGATTATAACCATTGAGGGCACATGTAGTGTATTACATATCATGGTTTCAGGGGTTCGACATATGATGAAGAGCAGGCCGGTTAGGGGCCAACACACAGGTATGTTAGTGCTAGGCCACATGGGATGCACCCATAGGACCAGGGACTAGTGAGCAAGGGGTCTACACCCTAAATTTGGTATAGAGTGGGTTTTTAACTATACTTTATGACTTTCTATTGATTTACCAGCAGAATTGGAGATTTGTTTCCCTTTTTGGGGGATATTGGGCCCTTTTTGAGGCCAGATCTTGGGGGGAAGTTGGGAGATGGTTACCAAATTCAGATCTATATAAACCAAGCCTTCTTGAGGCCATGGGAGGAGGTTCAAAATAGTTTTATGCTGCCTAATTTTTAAGCCAAATCCATTGTCATGCAGGGAAGCTATTGAGGGGCACACCTTTGTGGGCCATTTCTGGGAGCTTCGGTCATCCATTTTGAGTGTTGTTTATTCTGTTGGGTTCTTGAGATCTGGTAGAACAAGACCAGATCAGTTTTGTAACCTTTTGGAACTTATTTGATGTACTTATTGAGATTTGAATAGAAATAAGAAAGCCTCACCCACTGAGACAAAGGCCCAGAGACATAGACAATATTGCTAAACTCTGTTATCACATTGGTGTTATGGTTTGCTGGTGTTTTATGCTTCATTTTAGATCTATACATGTTTATATGGATGCAATGTTTCTTCTATAATTTTTCCTCTTTATTTAATATTCCTAATTGGTTAATCAACACATGCTTAATAACTCAACCATATTCATGTAAAAGATCTTTTCAGATCAGAAGGTGATCTTTTCCTTGTCGAAAAAATGGTGAACAAAGAAATAACCTTCTAGCAGATTTATCCATTTGTCTAGGGAATCTGCATCTATCTAACCTTCAAATACAAGAATATCAAAATTAACCTATACCTTGAAAGGAGAGGTGCTTCCAAAGTGGTTGTTTGATGAAGATGTTCCTATTTCTATCAGTAGGTGTTGAAGGATGTGGGAAAAATTCTCTATCATTTCATCACTCTGCTACGTGAAATCTTGCTCAAGCAACAAATTGATAGAATCGTCTACTCTGTCATTTTTCTTTCCTTGCACATGCAGGGTTTCTTGGGTGTACGAGAGAAATTTTATTCAAGAGAGACAATATCGAGACCCAACTTTCTATACTCAAACCTCATAGGGGACATTCACTGAAAAATGATCAAGAGCATCCTGCTCTGATACCATTGATCTAGATTATTTTCAGCACGAAATGAGAGAGGATATATAATAAAGAAATGTACAAAGATATCTAGGATATCCAATATTATAATAGAAATGTATCAAAGATGCAACCATAAATGCAGATATAAAATAACACACAATTTTCTATTAATGAGCGAAAATGTGCAAAGACTGTAAAATACAAAGTGAAAGACTCGCTAGAATGGTGGCAGCTTATCTTTGAGAAGAGATGTGACAGCTACTCACATCCCTGAGAAGATGATTTTACAATGAGGCTCCAAAGGCCTTCTTATCATAAATAAATCCAAAACCCTAACCTCAAAATATGAAAAGCCAACAATTTTGTGGACCCCGTTTTGGGTAGTTTGGTGTATCAACTTCCCGGGGGTGTAACTTTGGCATACAATATTCGTTTGGGGCACACAATATCTTGTTGGAAAGGTATAGTAGAGGAGATTCATTTTGGGGGTTGCATAAGAGTCTTAGAATATCATTGAGAAGATTGATCCCAAAAAAACCTTCATTTAGGCCCTCAAAATGGCCTCGAAAGTTAAAAACTGCTAAAAATAGTAAATTGCCAAAATTGTTTTGAGCCAGTTGAAAAAGGTGGGTGGACACTGATATCCAATTGGATCAGACATGGAAGGGATTTTTTTCAATCAGGATGAGATGAGGGGACACATGATCGAGGTGGAATTTCTCACATTGGATCCAACAACCTTCGACAATCTCCAAGATTTATTTACAAAATATAAGGGTTTGTTGTCCCAACTCAAGGCTTGCGTGGTCGATAAATCTTAGGAGGAGAAACAAATGGTTCTCATCATTCTCTCTAAAATTGGTCCCCTATACTCAATGTTTTTATCCACATTTCATTTAGTTAGGTTCACCTTTGGATCTACCTAGATGATTCTCTCTCTTGAGGCCTTTATCGATTCTCTGACACAAGAGAAGAACAAGCTCATCAATATGGGAAAAATCAAAGTCCCAAAGGTGCATGCACTTACTGTGAAATATGGAAGCGGTGTTATCGGGCTAATTTTTAAGTGAAAACACAAATCAACCCCCCTATATCCACCTAAATCTAGAACAAAACAAGACAGGACATGGCGCTTTCCCTAAACTCTAATCATCGAATTTACTATCAAACAAGAGATGAATGACATAACTTTGAATATCACTTCCTTACATATTTTTTTTCCTCGCTCCACTCCGGTTCTCTTTTGATATTGGATCTGCAATGATACAAACCAACCAAAGTGAAAGAAACAATAGTATACTCAATGAAAGATTATACATGTGATCAAGGAGTCATGTAATAAAATAAGAATGATTTTATGAGAAAGAAACATGTCACTGTATTATATAATGTAGAAGAAAGATACAACCAGATGCCTTGATGTTGTCAGGTTCCTTCCAATAGTTCCTTACTTCACACACACTTTTAATCCATGGATTTTGAGACTGTAGATCTGATAGCTACTCACAATCTATCTTGACAAAGCAAAGCTCAAAGCCAACATACAAGCTCCAAAAGCTCCAAGCTAGAAAAATCAATAACAAGCCAATCTAACTTTCTCCATGAGAGATCCTCTCCTTCTATAAGCTAAAGAGTATAAGGTGAGGAGGTTAGGATGATCCCACTAAATCATGAAAGCGAGTAATATCCAAACTATTCGGAGGACACCTCACCATAGAAGCTTATCCTTATAGAAGCATCGAGAAGATGCCCGTTTTCCCCACATATAGGAGTTTCTGCACCCTAGTTATAATGAAACCTATAAAAACTTCCTTAATAGGATCTTTTACAAAGGAAAATGAAACTTCTTCTCTTAGGAAAAGTTCTTCTCCCTTCTTTCTTTAGGAATTTAGGCCACTGACCCCTCTGAAGGCAATATATAGGTTTACATAATTAATGGTCATAAGGGTGATGAAAATAATGTGTAACAAGAGGTCATTAATATGATAAATCTCAAGACAAAGAAAAAAGGAAAGCACATGAAAATCCAAAGAAGGAAGGGTACTCAAAACCCTTCAATGATGCCTCCGGATCCAAAGGTGGAAAGGGAAGAAAAGTGGAGAAATGCACTTACTGCCATAAAGGATTCTAGCCATAATTTGCATGTATGTAGAAACATATAGATCTAATGACCTAAATACTTCAGAAAAACAACCTTAGATATCGCATCCCCAAGGGTTCCAAGAAGAGGAAGCCAAAAGATCAGAATCCCAAGAAATACAATTCTAGCCATGCTTTGATTGCCATAAACTCCTCTCTCGATGCTTGGATCATAGATTCAAGTGCATCACACCACATGAATTCCACATAAGAATTATATTCTTCATTGGATTCATGGAAAGGTCCTCCTATTTTGATGGGGGACAACTCTCCAGTTGAGGTCACCAACAAAGGAAGAATTGAATTCACAAACATAATCTTCGAGAATGTGCTACAAGTTCCCAAACTTTCTACAAATATTCTCTCCGTGTAGAATATGACTAACTACGACACCATAAATAGAGTCATATTCACTCTTGATATAGTGGATATATATGACATGCAAACCAATTCTATGGTTGCTACCGGTGAGGTAAATCATCAATCTAGACTCTACACTTTTTCTGAATTTATTGAACCATATTTTTCATTATTTCTTACCCATGATGATGAAAGTAGTAGGATATGGCAAGAAAGGTTTGAGCATTTAAATTTCATATATACGAAACAAATTAGAAAGAAGGGAATGGTTATGGTCTACCTGACATCCACTTATCCAAAAGAATATTTGAGGGATGTGTTCTTGGAAAGCACCCTCAAGAGAAATTCGACAAAGGAAAGACACAAAAGGCTTCCTATCCTTTAGATATGATGTGTACTGACCTCATGGACTATTTTCCGCATCCATCAATCAGTAAATCAAGGTACATGCGCATTTTTGTTGATGATTTCTCATGCTTCACATGGACTTTCTTTCTCAGGAAAAAATCAGAGGTCTTTCAACACCTCAAAGATTTCAAATCCCTTGTTGAGACACAGTCATGAAATAAAATCAAAGTCCTCTGAACAGATAAAGGGGGGTAGTATGTCAACCATGAGATACAAAATATTTGTCATGAGGTAGGGTTTCAGTTCCAACACATGGTTCCCTATAATCCACAACAAAATGGAGTTGCTGAGAGGAAAATAGATATCTAAAAGAGATGGCATCTTAATTGTGAAACCTAAATCCAAAACATATCTCCTCATAGATATGTCAAGGATAAGGCATCCTATGAAGCTTGGAGCGACCTCAAAATGGAAGTGACCCACTTCTATATTTTTGATTCACATGCATGCATCAGGATTCCCTATAAGAAGAGGAAGGAACTTGATCCATAGATCAAAGATTGTATTTTTGTTGGATACCCAGACGGTGTGATATAGACTCATTTATCTTTCCTCGGACTGGCTCATTGTTGGCCCTTGGATGGAGCCAACAATAACTACATCTGCTTCATAGGTGTTGCCGAAAGGGCCAGTAGTTAGGGCTTGTTGGAGTGAACCCAGGGTCTGCCCTTGTGCCAACAAATAGTTTGGTTGTCGGGACAGAAATATTTTTAAGGGAATGTCAAGGTGGTTCCCATCGAAGACAGAGATTCATAAGTGGATAGAGGATCAAGAGAAGGACTTCACTGAATCCCAGAACAAGAACCCTAAATTGAGTACTGAAGATTGGCTACAAAGATACATATTCACTGACATGTGCGAGATCTTCTTTGGAAGAATCCATCAGGAGCTACATGAGTGTTTGGCTAGGTTAGCTGACACACAGTTTGAGATCAAATCTAGACCTCCCATAGTTTGGACACCGACATTGATCCAAAAGGTCAAGAGAATTGACAATGTTGTATCTAGAGCAATAGATCATTGGTTTAATAGTACCATTGGAGGGTATATCGTTGAGTTTTTTGTGGACATAATAGAATCATATAGCCAAGACGAGAGATACTTTTTCAAAGGACCCAGAGGAAAAGTTTTTCACTTTTTGAAGCTAAGAATCAAGATGCTCTTGCATGAAAATCACATATTGAAGATACAGTAGATTGGTCGAACCAGAAAAGGATAATGCTCAAAATCTCGAACAGCGACAGCGACACAGAAGCAGGACATACGCACAGTGGAAAAGTATTCTAAGGGGGTCACCTTGAGAACTTGTTTAAGAAAAACTACGAAGAAGAGGGTTTCTATAATGGAGAAGAGGTAGATCTAATTGATGAAGATCATTTAGAGCCCACTAGAACATAAGAAGGGGAAGCTGAAGAACTGCACCAAAGCGAGCCAGAAAACTCAGGAACTGGACAACCTATTGAAGTAAGTAACGATAATCCTCCTATTGTCCCAACAACACTTAACATTCAGAATAGTCAGAACCACCATAATATTCAGAGTATTATTGCTAGTAGCTCAGCATCTACTCAAAAAATAAGCCTAGTTAGCTCTATGGTAGATGAAATGAGACTCCCTATCTTTAGAGGAGATGGATCTGAAGATCCAGATCAACATTGGTTTCTGTGTGAAGCCATATGGAACATTAAAATTATCATCGATGAAGCCATCAAGAGAAACCAGTTTAGCACTATGCTAAGGGATCGCGCACTGAGCTGGTACATGAAACTGGTCCAAGGACTGGCACAACCTAAGCCCCTGACTGAGATCAAGAATGTGTTGATTGAAGAGTTTAAGAAACCTAAGTCAGAGTCATAATGTATTACAGAACTAAAAGAGATTAAACAAAGGGTAGCAGAACTTGTTTGGGAGTTCGACTAGAGATTCAAGACCCTGACAGGACAATTAACTTTTCAAATCCCTGATGAACAAAGAAAAGAATGGTTCATCGATGCATTGTTACCACACATAAGAGTTCCTCTGATGTAGAAAAATATTTCATCATAGGCAGAAGCTTTGGAGATCTCCATGAATCTTGAATCAACACTGATGGGAGAATCTAGCTCAGACATTAGCCAGATCATGAGCCAACTAACTAGTTTGTCTTTACAGGTCGAGGATATGAAGAAGGACAAGGGAAAAGACAAAAGGGAAGATATCTGGTTTGTAATATGCATATCTGAAGGCCATGATAAGGAAAATTGTCCCTTATTTCATGATTACTTGGCCTCAGGGGCGTCGAACCCCTTAAAACAAGTTAACCTACCCTGGTGCGATGTATGCAGAAATAGGCATTGTCCAGGTGAGTGCTACTACATGAAGAAGTATGTTCAGATGCCCAAAAACTTACATTGTACATTATACAAATCGGTGGGGAACAATGATCGAGATTGTAGAGCTTATGATCTTGTGCATGAAAGGTCAAGAGACATATACAAGATTCAAGGCAAAGTACAACAAGAAGGAAAAACTTTGCAGTACAACTCTTCAGTGAGAGGAAACTTCATTTCTCATGGTGGGTACAGAGGATGAGGACGAGGAGGAGGTATGGGTTGAGGCCAAGGAAAAATAATCTATTACAACTGTGCACAACTAGAACATTTGGCAAGGGATTGTTAGAATCCTTGTACAACCTGTAGTTACTGTAACTCATTCAAACATGTCATAGAGGAATGCCCTGTGCTGATGAATAAACTTCAGGAAAGACAAGGACCTCAGCAGAACCCACAAGTACAACTAATATATGTTTAACCTCATGTAGCAGACCCTAGAGTCGTTGTTATCACTCGAGGAGGTGTTGCTATAGGAGAATACAGAGCAACCCAAGGAAGGATTGAAAATGACCACGGAGTCAAGAAAGCTACAGAAAATACAGATATTCGAAGAGGCAAGAAAARAGTTCARAAGAGGTCAAGGATCATCATCAAAKAAAAAACTAGAGATCAAAKAATATGGCATGCCTCAAGCGTTTGATCCATCTGCATCGCTAACAGAAGGGAAAGAGGTAAGAAAACTCATGGAATTTTTGTACACTTGTGTTAAGTTAATTCAATATAAAGGCATTGTACAAGAATTACAAGATTTAATCAAGMAGTATGAGCTAGGAAAKATATACCCCTTACTAAATAGGGAAGTGCACCAAATTGGAAAAAGGAGAAGGAAAAATAAAGAATTACACTTGAATTCTCATAYAGGAGAGTATGAGATAGAGTATGTGGTCCTCRACTTAGGTTCGGAGGTCAATGTCATGACCAAGTAGACTTGGTCACTGATGGGAAAACCCAAGATGATATATTCCCCTATCAGGMTTTGCATKGCTAATCAGCAAGCCGTTMGCCCATTTGGATGATTAGAGCATGTCCCAGTGGACATCGATGGAGTAAGAACCTTTGCATATTTTGAGGTAATTGAAATTGTTGATGATAGTTTCCCTTATGCTGCATTGTTAGGAATTTATTGGGCCTTCGAAAATTCTACTGTTGTTGGTCTAAAGAAAATATGCATGACATTTGAGAAATATCCTTAGGGTCATTGCACCTTTAGATCCAGATGAGAGTCCCCGATATACAGAGCCTATCAGTGAAGAAGACCACACATTTGAACTGGAAAACATATACAAATTAACAGCCAGACAACAGGATTATATCAACCCTATAGATGAAAAAAATATGAGATGGCGAAGTGACAACACATGTTCATCCGACTCAGAAGAAGCATTGGAGAACTGGAAGAACCAGATGTACAAAGTATCTACAAGAATATGTGTTAGGCTAACCAAAGAAGTTCATTTGATTGGCACAGTAGTGAGTAATCTACCCACATTTGATGGGATGAACCCTTTAGAGAACTTCTTATCAGAATTTGAGACAAGTGTACCAACACAACAAAGGCTATTGGAAATGGATGAGGCCATGAAGGCCATGCCAACAATATGGTGGAGAATGCACAAGGGAAACATCATAGACTGGACACAATGTTGAACTTTGATGACAACACTGTTTTCAACACAAGTAGGGAGCTACGAAGTAAGATACACAGGTCGAAGCTACCCAAAGGACCACGTACACAGCTGCAAAGAAGCCTGGAGCATTGTTCCTTGAGAATAATGGGTACACAGATTCGTCAATATGCTGGATACCACCCCGATCAACTGGTACCTTTAAGAAGAACTACGTCAGAATTTTATAACCACCTTTTTATTTGAAAGTGAATTTCCTTCAGTAGATCAAGCACTACAGATGGTGAGATAGAAAGTATTTAAGGAGGCATCTGGCCTCCCTTTAGAGAAAGAAAAGGATGAATAGAATGTGCCCCTCTAGAAACTGCAGATATGCTACAACATTAATGCCGATAAAGACGATGATTGGTTAAAATAATTTTTTCATAAATTTTTAGAAGCATACTTTGATGACTGGACTATTTTTAGTTTGTTGAAAAGTCATATTGAATGTCTAAGGCTAATGATGGATAAATGCAAGCAGTGTCAAATTTATTTAAATTTGAAGAAGTGCATATTCTTCTCACCATTTGGAGTATTATTAGGACATATTGTATGCACATAAGGATTGTTGGTGGATCCATCCAAGATTGCAATTATAGTTGATTTTCCACCACCTACTTCAGTCAAACAACTGCTGACTACGATATGAAATACTGGCTATTACATGAAATTTATCAAAGAATATGCTCAGATTACTGTGCCAATGGATAATTTATTAAATAAATACTGTCAGTTCGGCTGGACAGAAGAATGCTAGCAAAGCTTCGACACACTGAAACAAAAGATGGTAATTGCGCCTATTCTAGTCTTTCTGGACTGGAGCAAGGAATTTCATGTGCATGTCGATGCATCCTCCATTTCATTAGGAGTAGTATTGGAACAACTTGGAGAAGGGGACATTGATCATCCATTATCATTTTCCAGTAGGAAGTTGTCCACAGTTGAAGTTAATTACACCACTACAGAGAGAGAGGGACTAGCCATGGTGTATGCATTGCAGAAATTCCGCCACTACTTGTTGGGGGGGGAATTTAAAATGTTTACTGATCACTCTATGCTAAAGTAACTAGTCAACAAGACAGTGTTGGGGGGGTGAATCTACAGATGGCTTTTGTTGTTTCAGGAGTAGGATTTTGGGATCGTAGTTAAGCTAGGAAAAATGAACAAAGGCCCAGACCACCTGTCGAGGTTGGAACATGGAAAAGAACCTACCAGTCTGGAGGATAAATTACTGGATGCACAACTACTCACCATTATAAAGATTGATGACCACTTCGCAGACATAGTCCAGTTCCTGTCAACAGGAATGGCTCAGAGTGAGTATACGATCTCCCAGAAAAAACAACTAGTGGTGCGCGCTGTAGATTTTTCACTGATATCTGGTCAACTATATAAAATAGGACCTAATGAGATACTAAGAAGATGCATTATGGAAAAAAATCACCCGATGATCCTCACAAAGGCTCATGAAGGCATCACAAGTGGACATTACGCAGTGAAAGCAACTGCGCAGAAGGTTCTGTGAGCTGGCCTTTGGTGGCCTACATTACACAGAGATGCTAAAGAATATACCAGAGCATGAAATGTATGCCAGCAAGTTGGAAAACCATCCTGACGAGATGAGATGCCATTAGCACCACAGATGACCCTACAGGCATTTGAAAAATGGGCCATTGATTTCATGGGACATATAAACCCACCAGGAAAGCACATAGGAGCAAGGTATATTATCACTGCGACAGAATACCTAACTAGATGGGATGAAGCAAGAGCAGTCAAAGACTGTAGTGCAGCTACATCTATGCATTTTATATTTGATGACATAATAACTAGGTTTGGATGCCCTAAGGTCCTTATGAGTGATAAAGGTACACACTTCATCAATAAGACAATTGAAGCTCTGACTAAAGAATTTGAAGTCCACCATCAGAAGAGTACACCTTATCATCCATAAGAAAATCGAATGGTTGAAGCCTTCAACAAGATCTTGGAGATAACATTGACAAAGATTTGCAGCATGAATAGGGATGACTGGGATTTAAGAGTACCAATAGTACTATGGGATTATAGAACCACTTGCAAGAAATTAACAATGCAGACCCCTTTCAAGTTGGTTTATGGACTTGAAGCTATTTCTTCACCCATCGTAGATTCAGAAAATGCCAAACAAGATGAAGATAGAGATAAAGAAGAATTATGTTCACCATGTCAAACAGATTCAGAAGATGAAGACTACATAATCACCAAAGAATTGATTAGTGCTTTATATGAACTAAGAGAAGAAAACAAGTCACTCAAGAAAGAATTGATGAAACAAAGGAAAGTGTTCATATTTTTTAAGAATCCTAACTAGTCATCGAGAACTTAAGAACTTAGCTAGAACAAGCCAGAAATATCGAAGAAAATATTGGATATCAACAATAGTATTTGAAAGCCAACATAGAAGCACAGAAGGAAGAAGTGGAAATGAGAGAGAATATATTGACAGATCATCTTAAGGAAAGAACTAACGATCTAAACCAGCTTGAGGTAGAGTTTGGTCAAGAACAAAAAGAACTCAAAGAAGAAATAATCACATTAAAAATTCATCTTGAAAAAGTGAAAAGAAATGAAGAAGTCATGAAATCTCAGATAATGAAGAAAGAAGAAGAGGTTGAGAAGCTTGAATAAGAAGTTCTCACATTGAGAAGTAAAATCATCAAGCTCAACAAGAACGTTGAAGAGACAAAAACATCCACATCAGTTATAGAGAATGAAGAGAAGCGCTCTAGGTTTTTAGAAAAGAAGAATGAAGAAAATAGAGAGAGTTACGCAGAAGTAATCAAAGGAAGGAATCATGGTCAACTAGAGTCTATAGAGAAAAAGAAAATTGGAAATAAAATGAGATGAAGAAAATTCTATAGAGAAAAAGAAATATGTTAGATACATAAAGGTTTGGAAAATAAATGAAAGAAAATAAGGAACATGTTCAAGAGATTTTACTTTCAAGAATTGTAGTGAAAGATGAATCTACGGATAGAAAGAAAGAAGTCAGAGCTCTGAGAGATGATGAATCTACCAATGAAGATGATGATGAATATACATCAGAGTAGGAATTTTTCTGATCCATCTGGCTTAGAGACTCCCAGGTAATATGAATATTAGATAGGGGGAGTCTATGTGATAGTTTTGATAGACCAAAGAACCATCCTTCGAGAAACTTGCAGAGTTTGAGAAGAAAAATACAAAGAATTCAGTTCGCAAAAGTACAATTTGATGGAATAATCAAGACTTCATGATAGTATAGTAATAAATGGTTCAGCATTATGGACAGTTGCACAAGTAGATTATTGGACAATATGGACGAGAACATGGATTCATATATTGGTTCAAAGAGTGGTTCAGAGACAAACGAACATTATCATAATGGATGATAATTACATAGGAAATGGCGCGAACATTGCTAATGGATTCCCAATTGACAGATATTTTTTGGATGCATGCAGTGCATACAATGGTTCACATTCAAAATAGAGTAATTCTTAGAAACAACATTCAAAAAACTCCCTACGAGCTATGGAAAGGAAGACCAACAAATGTGAAGAACTTCAGATTATTTGGAAGCAAATGCTACATCAAAAGAGAATATGGAAGAATGGGAAAGTTTGACTCTTGTGTGGACAAAGGAGTACTTGTTGGTTACTCAAGTACAAGGAAAGCATACAAGTGTTACAATTTGAGGTTGAACAAAGTTGTGGAAATCATCAATGTAACAATTGACGAAATAGGTGGACACAAATTAAAGGAAGAAGAAAATGAATCAATGGAACAACTTTACGAAGAAGAAGTAGAAGATGAAGAAGTAGAAGGGGAAGATGAAGAGGATCAGACATAAGTGGAAGAGAAAATTCATAAAGTGTCTCTAAAGACACCTAGCAAACGAGTATAGAAGAATCATCCTTCAGATCAGATTATTGGAAACAAAGATGCAGGAGTTGAGACTAGAAGAAGAATATGTTCACTAGAAAAAACACACCTAGAACTCTCATATACAATTGAACTAATTTTTTTTGAAGAGTGTTTGCACCCAATTCGTCACTTGGTGAGAAAATAAAGGGTGCTTACATGCCCAGTTGGGTCTTGCTAGGCATGACAGCTGTAGAGTAAAGGGTTAGAAAAAGAACAACAAAACTATAAACAAGAATTAAACTAAAACAAACTAAAACTATGAGCATATGGAAAAAGAAATAACAAACACAATGGACCAATATCACCAATGTTTTAAGGCTGATCAATTGATGAAATCCAAAGCAAGGGAACTGTGGTTCCTTCTTCCTCCAAAGGAAGGCTCTTGAGGCCCTCACAAACTTGCTCTCCTTACAATGAGAAAATGAGAATGATGGTGAAAGAACTCAAGGCATATCCACTCAAGAGAGGGGTGGATAGCTCAATGAAATGGTGCTAATGTGTTATTGCCAAGGAGTGGGTCCTTAAAACAATCTAAGCAGCATAACATTACATGAAATTCCTTGAGAAAATGATGTTTCTTCATGGCTTTTTATAGCATAGTATTGGGTGATTATGTAACTCCTTTAAGGTGTGAAAAGGGGCTCTTTAGGTCTAAATTAGGTCTTTGACCAGCCTACCATGCGGATTCAGCTCAGATTTGATGTCAAATCGGCTTGGGAGCTGATCCATTAGTGGTTGGGAGGTCGACCAATTTCAATAAATGCACCGTTTAGCAGGTGCGCGGGTTTTTGTGCCCACAGCCGCGCGTCATGCACGCATGGTACGTTTATGTTCTGCGCATATGCGCGTGCACCCAGATTCTGTAAAGCGCCCTTCAATTTTTGGTTACTTTGTATAGTTTTTGACCCTTTTGAAATGCTGTGAATTTAATCCAGTGCCATGAATGACTTCATTCCTGTTTTGACGATGCTGAGTTCTTGTCGCCATGTGCAGATGAAATTTCAGTGATAACAGATGCCCCCTGATGGATGAGGTTAGGAGCATACGTATAACCGAAATCCATCAATGTTTCTTTTACTAAGAATGTTGTGGTAAGAGAGAGAAAGAGTGGGACCGTGTAGAGAAATCCTTTGGAGAAGAAAGGGACCGGTAGAACCCGACCTTCCATAAGGTGCGTAACAATATACAAGTGTGTACAAATGAGGCGGGCATGCCCCATGCTCGTGTGATGTAACTCTGGAAAAAGATGACTGAGTGTTGGTGTAGACAATTGCAGTGCCCTCGGGGGCGGTAATGATAAAGGCAAAAGACAATTATGCAAAGGAACATACTCTGAACAATAGGCACTGATCGCGGTAATAAGTAGCGACGATGATGTGGGCATTGATGGCCCTACCAAGTTCAGAGGTCTTCGGCAAATGATAATAATAACTGCAATAGTCACAAAGTAAGACCCACCGTAACATGAGAAAGTGTTGGCATCGAATGTTATGGGGGTCAACGACATCAGGGAGCAATGGTGTCTCCCCCTGTGCCGTCCGATATCTCTCATTGAATGGAGAATGAGAATCAAGATACTGTCACCCTTCTGGAAAATTGTGCTGATGTCGACAAAAGGGGGACGCGACTCCCAGAAGCAAAGGGCTTCGCGGAATCTACTGTGGTGAGGAAGTGGCAGAGGTACATGGACGAAGTCAAAAAGTGGGAAGACTCAAGACTGCCCCTGGTTGGAGGGTGTATGACATAATGATTGGCCGCAACCATGTGACAAGATCGAGTGTCAGGGGGACGAGAAGACCAGTGATAAGTTGTGCCAGAGGCGGGACAAGGTGAACAAATTCAGAGGGTAAAGGTGAGTGACATGGGTAGTACTCTGAAGATATGGACGATGCTAGAAAGGGTAAATGAGAAGTAATGCTCCAACCAAGGGTGACATGGGTTGCGTGTGGCCAAAAGGAAAGAAGGTCGCCAACAGTGACGACAAAAGAAAATAACTGGAAATAAAGGTGTTTGTACAATAAATAATGAATAAGTTTGGGAAAAAATGTACAAATACAGAAACGAGTGCCCCAGTGCGAAATGAATGCCCCAGGTAGGGCAGAAATTTCTTGGAAAACTGATGGAGGGTGGGGGTCTCATTGGTGAGTTTCTGTATGAGGTAGGTGAAATGAAGATAGGTTCGCAGATGGGCAAACTGATGATGGATGAAATGGTGGGTTCGTGATCCTGCGGAGGTGCAGGTAAAAAGAACATAACCATAAAGAGATGAGTCGAGAGTCCATATGGGAAGCTAGCAAAATGAGGAGAAGAAGTATGTGGTTGATTTGTGACATGATGAAAGACTACCAGGACTCCCATCCCTAAAGGGTAATTAAGAACAACATGAGTGTCAAAAGTGCCAAAAGGTGCTATGAATGGGACAACTCATGTGGGTAAGAAAGCTACCAGGTAACAGTACTGACGATGCAAAGGGAGGTGTGAGTACTGCAGAACCGGGAATGGGTATCCTAAAGGCCAATATCAGAGGGTGTGACTGGAGGTGTAAATGCAAGTCAGCGGGAGAGACTACATGCCAGTGTTGAGTATATACCTGAAGGAATGATGTTGAGAGATGATGATCACGTACCTGTACACAGAATAACCAAATACCCAAAGTGAACAATATCTGAAGAGAATATAAGATATGAGCATGTATTAGATAAATGTGACAACGTGCGTGCATACCTGACCATAATATGAAAGTATAAGCGATGGGGTAAATGAATCCGGCCGTACTCAATTTGTCAATTTCGACTTTGATAGCCACGACCTTGGATGGGTGTAGCGGTCGCTGTTTTTGGCGAACTGGTGTGATGTCAGGCCAAGTGTCGATGCGATGTTCGATGATAGAGGGGTCGAGGCCAGGCATCTCCATGTATGACCAGGCGAATATATCCCTATATTCCTGGAAGAGGGCTTTATATGCGGCGATTTCCTGAGGAGTGCAAGCAGCTCCAATGATGATTTCTTCGACAATGCCCGGTTTAATGGAAATGTCGATTTTGATGGTGGGGGAAATGTTAGCCAGAATACCTTCTTCAAAAGCATCGGGTGCAGGAATAGGATTGTTGAACCAATCGATAGGCCCTGATGGGATAAAGTCTTTGGTTTCGACCGCGTAAATGGGATTGTGGCTAGGAGGCATGTGGGCTTCCTGCGGAAGGAAGAGAGCAAGATGATGTAGTGCATCCTAGGGAGAGTCTGGGCATTGTAGCTCTTTCAGTATTTCTTTGTCACAGTGGAAATGACGGGAATATAATGGTTCATGAGGAGTGATCTCAGTGATGGTGGGATTGCCCCCTGCTGAAGAAACAGAGGGGGTATCGCTAGGAGAGAGTGAGGGTTCACTCGACATAAACCATATATTGAGGTACTGAGGGGTACCCGTAGTGGTGGGATGGAGAATCTCCGTCGGGGGATGAGCGGGAGAGTTGGGTGGGTTATGGGGAAAATCCTCAGATACGTTATCGAAGAACCAAGGGGGCGTTGTGAGTGCCTCGGGTTTGGGCGAAATGATGTGAAGATCTTCGAATGGTGAAGTGATGTCAATGATCGCCTCTGCGGGTTGGTGATGTATAGCCACTTGACGTTGCCTATATGTCAGGATCATAGGACACTGGTATGTAAAATGTTCTAATGAATCACAAAGAGAGCAAGGGCATCTCATGCGTTCATTGAATGAAGTAGTGACATAACGAATGTCAGTGATACTTGTTGTGGAGGACGTAGCAGGGCATGGGTCGTTCTGAAAGTTCTGGCGTACAACAGCTAATGTTTGCCGGAAACGTGGCAGTGCTGGGAAATGATGAGTGTAATGGCCATACTCAGAACAGATAGCACACGCGAATTTGGTCCTCAATGCTTTACTGCTGGAAGGTTGGGTGGTAGCAGTAGGACTAGCAGTAGTGATGGGTGTGGTGGGGTTTGGATTGATTGGAATCAAATTCCGTAATTCCGATAGTGATGGGTAGTTGTTGGTTTGGTGACCCTCTTTCTCACACAATGTGCAAGGTGGTGGAATGCACGGAGGAAGTGGAGCTGTGGGCTCCTTCTTCTTTCTCCTGCCCCCTGTTGTAGTAGGGGGGGTAGGGAGTATGGGGGTAGTGGGGGTGAGGACAGGAATCGTCATGGGAAGTCCTTCCTATGGGCGAGGGACCATCTCAGGTGGATGTAAATACCACACTGGGATGGCTAACACCATATTGGGTAGTGTGAGTGTTGCGGCTACCTGGAAAGATTCTATACTGGGTGGAGGGTAAAAGAAGGGAATTTGAGTGAGGGGTCGGGGAACTGTCTCCCAAATGGGACTAGGCCCCTGAGGGGTTGTGTATTCATGGATTGTGGGGGTAGACGAGTGTGCAGGAGGCTCCTGTGGAGGTAGACGAGTGTGCAGGAGGCTCCTGTGGGGGTGATGCTGCAACTGTTGAGACATCAGGAATGACTGAAGCCTCCTGAGGAGGATGAGCATCCTCCGTGTGAGTTCCGTTAGAAGATACAATGCATACCTAATTAGGGGGAAGGAGTGGTGGTGCTCCATGGTACGTCCCTAACAAGGATGTATCTTTGAAAATCCCAGGACCCATCTCTACTAGTGGATATGTATCTCTGTTGGTGTGAATGAGAGGAAGAATGTTATCGAGATTGGCAGATGGGTTTGGCTCATAATGTGAGACTTGGTCAATGGTCATAATCTTTCCGTTGTGGGGGAACATGATTGTTCAAAAGACGGATGATGCCACTGCCTTCATAGCATACATGTAGCTATGTCCAAACAAGATATTGTAATCAAGTTGGGCGTCGATAACTTCAATGTCAATGAGGATAGTTTTTCCCCCGAGTTCCACGGGGACATTTTGGAAGAGCCCTTCAGGAGATGATGGTCATCCGTCATAAGCTCATAATGTGATGGCGGAGGGTATGAGTTCTGGGGAACCAAGTTTCTGCCATATTGTTTTGGACATGATGCATGTAGATGCTCCTTCATCGATGATACACCGATGGATGGTGATGTTCCGTATTTTTACTAATATTTGAATAGCGACCAAGGCGGGAAGACGAGGTTCACAACTATCAAGGTCAAAGGTGATGAGTCAAGTATCAGCAGGGTCGACTGCTCCCAAGGTGGAAAGTAGTGATTTCCGCTGTGTAGGACAAGTCTGGAGGACTTCCAGAATGGACATGGCAGTCGGGGATTGTGCTAAGTCATCTACCAAGCTGTAGTTATGAGCGGCCCTAGCCTATGGATTGTGAACATTCCTGTGCAAGGGGATGCGAGGGATGCGAAATGGTGGGTCGGCGGAAGGGCGAGGGATCACCAATGGGGGTCTTGTCGGTGTAGGGTTTGTCTCTAGAGAGATAGGAGTAGACTTAGCTGTTGTAGGATACTGACGATTGCGTGTTTGCAGAAGGATTTCTTCCTCACTAGTGAGGAGAATCGTTTGCTCTACTGGATTGTTGGGGTTGTGATATTGGCCCACCTGAGGTGGCAGATGTTGCGTGTCCTGTTGGGTGTTTATGACACCTTGAATTGGGATAGGATTTTGTAGCACGGCGGGAGGGGGTTGTTGCGCATATGGTTGTTGTACCTGTTGAGGGGCAGGTTGCGCTAGGGAGGGGGGAAGGCTCCCAGAGTCTTTCAACCTTTTGAAATCAGTGATCTTGGGGCAATGGTGGGTATAATGACTGAACACGCCACAAAGAGCATAAGGGTGGATGGTTTTAACATTATTCTTCCCTTGGCGTTTGTTGTTATTGCCCCCTTGGGGGTTTTGGTTCCCTTAGTTCTGGTTGCCCCCAGTGGGTTGATGCTGTGGGGGTTGATTCCGGCCTTGACCTGGGTTATTGTTATTCCTGTTCCTTCCCTTTTTCTTGGCATTGTTCGAAGGGTTGGCTGTGTTCAACTGTTCAAAATTTTGGTATTATTGGGGAGCAGAGGGTTGAACAAAATTTACCCCCGCTTGAGGATGTGGGGGAGCCATGGGTTGTGGAGGACCAAGAAATGGGAAGTATGGATTTTTTGGTGGTACCAACCCATAAGTTACATAGGAAGGCTGAGTGCTTTCACTAGTACTATAAGATGATGTTGAAGGGGTACCACTATTTGTGGGGATAGGTGGATGTATGGGGGGTGCGGTGGTGGTCCACTAATGGGTGGAGGTATAGCAACAGGGTATGGCTGTTGATAAGGGGGTGGGGGGTAATAAGGAGTGCCCCCATATGATGGCGGGTATTGAGGTGTTCCATACATCGGTGGTGGTTGGGGTTGTGGACCATGGTGCGTGGTGGAACCTATTAGTCCGTCTGCTGAGTGAGACATCCCAGGTTTGTCCTGGCCAAACGGCACAGGTTTTGGAAGATTAGGAAGTACTATGTATAAGTATTCTAGCTGTGCGTACATGAGGTCATATTGTTGAGCCTTGCTGATGGCTTCCTCTTCAGATTGCGGGAAGGTGGAAGCGACATCCTTACCAAGGAGAGTGACAAGTGATCTAAGAAACCAGTCAAGACATTGTTGTTTGGTGGTTTCTGCTTTACACAAACTACGTCACCTACGCCACTCATGAATGTGGTCAGTGATGTGGGTGGCTAAGGTCTGTTTGAAGTTAGAAAGTAGTTCTAGAACATTGTCATGGCGGATGGGTAATTGGAAGAAAGTTAAGAATGCTTTGGCCAAGGACTCAAAGGTTGTGTGGGACCCTGATTTTTCTTCGACATACCATTTGGCTGATGGGCCAGTGAGTGTGCGTTGAAATAATCGCAGTCTGACGGAATCATCCATAATGCTGTTGGAAGAACACCATAGATGAAAGGTCATGACATGGTTGGCAGGATCATCTCCTGCCTTTCCTTCAAACTTTGGTATGTCTGAAGGAAGTTTGGTTGGCATTGCAGGCCATGTGGCATCATGCAATATAGGATCATTGGTA
>ML820805.1:0-14362 GCA_009831015.1 Picea engelmannii
AGGAAGGTACGAAGGACAACTAACTGAGTGAGTGAATGATCATGCAATGATTGAATGGATGATTGAATGATGGTAAAATGAACTAAGTCCAAACTATATGTATGCATGTTCTCAACTTGACACTTGTCATGTTGGGAGCTACTTTGGCCCACTTGTCCCCATGCTTAGAACTTAGGATAAAATAATTATCCATGCTTTATACTTTAAGGAATATTAATATAATATTCCTTTTTGGATTAAGCTCCCTAACTTAGCCCTTTTCCTTAACTTTTACCCCCCCCCCTTCCCCAACTAGTGGAGTTTAGTCCCCCATACTCTTTTATTGTGGTCGGTCTGTGGGCAATGATGTTTTATATTAATGATGAGACCTATACAAAAATAGTCTCATTGGCCTTTAGCATCTAGGCTCTCTAGCCTAATACAACAAATAAGCCTCCTAGCTTATAATAATTGGCTCACCAGCCTATAAAACACAACATATACACAAAGGCTCCCTGGCCTCAAAATCGCGTGCACTTCAGTTGTTGTGCGTTGTATCCTATAATGTGCACACTTCATCATTTTACTGTGCAGTGCATGTGCGCACTATACCATGGAAGGTGCATACAAAAATGATGTCAAGCAACTCACCAGCTTACGTACATTTGTATTTACATTTACAATTGGGTTCGGCCTAGGGGTATTACACTCTGTGTGAGTTTCCTCATTTTAAATCATCTATCAAGAACTCCTTCATCATAACTTTTTCTATTGCGGATGAGGTAAGATTTATCTGTATTTGATACCTTACTTTGTTTTAACATTCTTTGTTAATCAATTCTACTTTTCATAAGATAAAAAAATTAAGACTCAAAGAAAGAGATATCGCCTTTGTGTTTTTCTAATCATAAAAAACTTCATTTGAAGTTGCATATTAAAAATTGAAGGTAGAAAAAGCATTACAAAAACAATTCTTTTTTATTTTTGGATGCTTGACATTATCTTGCGACGTTGTTGGGGAATGGAGAAACAAAACTATTTTTCCCTGGGAATACGACAAAGTTAAGTTTTGATTTTTGATGGTGAACAAGAATTGAACATGGGATGAGGCTCATTTTCAGTATTCACCTGGCAACTCCATTTTGGAAAAAACTGGCATTCAGACGAAAAAATACCAGAAAAAACCTAGACGATAAGCAGACTACGCCAGTTTCAGATCCTGAAAAACTACTGAAAACCAAATTATATCTAAAGAAAACGTCTTCATCAGCAGGTAAGATCTATAAACCTAAGGTTACTCAAGTTAATGTTAAGATTCCAACAGAAGAAGTAAGTTTACTTATCTCTAAATAAAAACATCAAAAACCTCATTCTGCAGAAGCCTCAACTAGTAATCCTGAAGTTAAGTTAGAAAATCTAGAAGAGGTAATTCCAGAAGTAAAACCATATGATCTAAAGGGTGAAAATCTCCAAAATACCCCTATCTCTTTGATAAACACGTTAACCAGTGAGACTAAACAATTTTCTTCAATTCGCAATATCGTTTATATCCAACCGATTCTTAGTCTTCCTGAAGTAAAAGTTTATGTTTCTGAAAACCCTGAGGATCACCTTTTATACTCAGGTTTGCCACTAACTTCCCCCATTTATTGATCTATCCAATCTGAAAGACCAAGCTCAAGTTCTCATTTCCCAGGCAATTTTGATTTTACATCTCTCTCATGAGATCCATCACCTTATGATTATCCAACCGAACTTCGATCTCACCTTCCTGAAGCAATTAAACATTTAGTACATCAGTCTTTTGAAATCTTTGATAATCTGCAGTATACCCTTGGTATCCCTTCCCCTAGTATCTCTTCTCCTATAATTTCAATGGCAAGTGTTGGAGGTGTTGGAGGTGTCGGAGGTGGTGGGGTTGGTGGACATATAAATCCACCACCATCTCCTCCGAGGATTTTTGCCAAAGTCGTTGCTATATATGCTCCATTAGCCTTTCCTGTTGTTCTACATGATCTACCTGATAATTATATGAAGAGTCTACCTAAATTTATGGGAGAGGGAGATTTAACAGCCACGAAGCATATAACATTTTTTGATCAATTTGTTGATATTCTCGGTATTGAACATTAAGACGTTTACATGAGACTGTTAGTAAAAACTTTTGAGGGACAAGTTAGAACTTGGTTTAGAGGACTTCTTGTAAATTGTATACCATCATAATGATTTAGAAACTTCTTTCTTAAGACAATGGGGTGAGAAAAAATATAATTTATATTACTTAACTGGATTTGGAGCTCTAAGGAAGAAAACATCTTAAATTGTTTCAGAATTTATACAAAGATTCAATAAATTGTATAGAAAAATCCTAGCTTAAGTAAAACCTTCCCAGCCAACTACTAAAGTTACTTTTGCAAGGGATTTTTATTCAAATTTCACTTTACTTTTAAGGGAAAGAAGAGCCACAACTTTAGCTGGAATGCTAGATGATGCTATCGAAATTCAATCAAATATGATGGCATCAGGAAAACTGAAAACAAAAGTTGAGATGGGAATAAGAGAACCTAGAAGGTTTAGAGAACAAGTAGGACCCTCTAGTTCTGGAAAAAACACACAAGAATAAAAGATGGATGAAATGTCTAAGATCATAAAGTATTTATCAAACAAAATTTCCAGGATGGAAATGGAGAAAGCCAAACCTGATTCATATGTTAGAAATCAAAACCAATTCAGGAGAAACTCTAATGCAAACCCTCAGATTCAACAGAGGCAAATCAAGAATGAGGATCAAAAGATTCAAGCTCATTTTAAAACATATAATCTTATACAGGGAGATGATGTTCAAGATTATGATGAATTAGATGAGGATATAAACATTCTCAGCGATGATGATGTTGAACCTCATTTAACTAAACAAGATTATGAAAAATCTTTACATCTTGGATCTTTATTTGATGATGACCAAAATATCAATAACTCGAGAGACTCTACAACTCAATATAAAGAGCTTGTTGATTCAATAATGGTTGAGCTCCAAAATAAATATTATCTGAGGCCAAGAGAAAACACTTTCACCATCAATCCACCTAAAAATATCTTGTCACGGAATAAAGAAAACGAAGCAATAGTTTCAAAATCACCTACCGAAGTACAAGTTGCCCAAATAAAGCAAGTTGAAACTACAGCAAGGCAAACGAAAAAGCTGGAGAATAAAGCAGTTGAAGTTAGACCAAAGAATTAGAAAAATCAGTTGGTATCTTCAATCTTGAGAACGAGTTGAATAAGATTAAAATTCTAGTTCCTATCGTTGAACTTTCTAGAAATCTGGTTTACAAGAAGCAGATTTCAAAGGTAATAATTTTTTCAGATGCATAATGCCAAGCTGATGTTATTAACTTGCAAGATGAAAAACCAACGATTATGTTTGGACCACATATCAAAAATGATAAAGACTCAATTGCTCCATTCTATATCACTCTTACCATGCATGACCATTTGTTACACAACTGCATGATAGATTCAGGTGCTTCCCATAATTTGATGTCGAAAATAATAATGGAAAAATTGGGCTTACAAATTACCAGACCTTATCAAGATTTATACTCTTTTGAATCTAGGAAGGTTAAGTGTCTGGGTATGATTAAAGATTTAGTTGTAAATCTAGCTTAAATTCCAGTAAAAAGTATTCTTATGGATGTGGTAGTAGTTGATGTTCCTGCAAAATATGGCATGATTTTATCAAGATCTTGGGGTGCAAAGTTAGGAGGATCAATTCAATTGAACATGACATATGCTACAATTCCAATTTTTGGTGGAAAGTTTACCAGATTGTACAGAGAAACTAGACCGTCCTATACAGTAAGTAATCCTCAAAACCCAAATAATTATCCAGCCTATGTTGTTGATCAAGTTTTAGGAAATTGTATTTTATCCATAGATGATGATTATCAAGAATGTACAGAAAAAGAAAATACAAAAATAGAACATCCAAAGAAAAATGTAAATATTAGAGATGAGATATGGGAATTGTTCTTCGATGGTACTTCATCTTGGGAAGGAGCAGGAGCTGGAGTACTATTTGTGGCACCTAGTGATGATTATTACATCCATTTTTCTTATAGATTGCAATGGGACATAGATTTCACAAATAATGTATGTGAGTACGAAGCTTTAATTTTAGGATTAGAAGCTGTTAGAAAAATAAGAATTCAACATTTGATAGTTTATGGCGATGTTGAACTTATTGTAAAACAAATAAAATAACAATATCAAGCTAAGTATCCAAGAATGAGGTCATATAGAAATTGTGCATGGGATATCATAGAAAACTTTTTCTTATCTTTCAACATTCATGCTATTCCCAGATTGCATAATCAACAAGCAAACTCTTTAGCTCAAGATGCAAAAAAATTCATACCACCTAATGTTATGAAATTGAAGTATCACATTGACATAAGACATAAACCTTCAATTCCAAATAATTTTTATTATTGCCAAATTTTTGAAGATGATGAACAAATAAGACAGTTTCTGGCAATGATAGATGAATTTTCCATGACACACATAGATTAGGAAAATCAAAATGATACAATGTGGATTATGCAAGAAGGAGAAAATCCAGAGAAGTTCAAAGATAGAATTGCAAATCACATAATGTTTTTGCTCAAGAATAATCAAATTCCCATGGGTCTTATTCCGTTAGAAATACTATTTGACCAAAATGATATACCTTTCAAGTCTATTTTGCAACCTCTGCCTGAAGAGTTTGAAGAATGTAATGTGGGATCAAATGAAAATCCAAAAATGGTTAAATTGTCTAATTATCTTCCAACTGAGCTAAAGAGTAAATATGTTAAATTACTCAAAGAATATAAAGATGATTTTGCATGGATCTATGAAGACCTAAAAACTTATGATACTTTTGTTATCGAGCATAAGATTCCATTAAAACCATGAATTAAGCCTTTTAAACAAAAGCTTAGACAAATAAATCCAATTCTCTTTCCGGTAATAGAAAGGGAGGTCAAAAAGCTTCTTGATGCAAAAATCATCGTACCTCTCAGATACTCTGAACGGGTAGCCAATTTGGTCCCTATCAAGAAGAAGAACAGAGAGATAAGATTGTGTGTCGATTTTAGAAACCTAAATCAGTCTTCTTTAAAAGACAATTACCCCCTCCCTAAAATGGATCATGTTCTAGAAAAGGTGGTTGGGGTAAATAAGATTTCTATGATTGATGGATTTTCGGGATATAATCAAATTGTTGTCTATGAAAATGATAGAGAAAAAACTGTGCTTACTACTCCATGGTTTTATGTATGAGAAAATGCCTTTTGGTTTGATGAATGCAAGAGCAACTTTCCAGAGAGAAATGGATATAGGGCTTGTTGGCGAAAAAGATAAATTTGTTGTTATTTATCTAGATGATCTAACAGTCTTTTCTAACTCTGATATAAAACACTTGGTACATCTCAGACAAACATTCGACAAGTGTAGAAAATTTGGTTTGTCTTTAAACCCTAAGAAATCACATTTTGACATGCAAGAAGGTAAGCTCTTAGGGAATATCGTATCGAAAGATGGAATCAAAGTAGATCCTAAAAGAGTTGAAGCTATTGATCTAATCAATATTCCTATAAATAAATAAAAATATTCAATCATTTTTAGGAAAAAATAATTTCTTAAGGAGATTTTTCCCAATTTTGTTGAAATTGTCAAATTAATTACAGATATGTTGAAGAAGGATAATGAGGTGAAATGGATTGTGCCTCTTCCAATGATATCCTTATTTCCAATTCAGAATGTGCCTCTTCCAATGATTCTAGTTGAGTGGTCGTTTCCAAAGGATACTGATCCATATCTTTCCTTTCTCAAGGTCAAAAACTTGTCCTTATCACCTATCATGTGCTTTGAGCAACCACTGTCAACATCCCAACCATGTTTCTTGTGTTTAGCTTGTAGAGAAAGTGTGCATTCTTCATTGTTGAATTGATTCTGCTTTCTTATCCATATTCTTTGAGGTTCTTGTATGTGGTTGTTGTTATTCTCTTGGAGGAACTGTCATTCTACAATCTTTGGCAATGTGTCCAAAGTTGTTACACTTGTAGCATTCCATATCAGTGCTTAAGGATTCAAACCTGTTGTAGATTTTGTTTTGTGTTTCACTGAGTTTTCTTGAATAATCATTTTGTGCATAACTTTCACAGTTGTCTTTGTTCCTTTTATTTGCTCTACAATTCACAGCCTTATGTCCAAAATTGTTACATGAATAACATAAACCAAGAAAAATGGTTTGAGACCTGGGAGTTGTAGATCTTCTAGAATGAGTTACTCTTCTGAACCCTTCTTCTTCTTGAGGCATTCTTGTTTCTGACTGTTATTGATTCTGAAATCTGAATCTTCTGGGTGGAGGAGTGTCTCTGTGATCTTCCTTGTAAAAAAAAAATTCTCCTCTGACTATCTCTGCATAGCTTCTTTGTTGTGTTTCTTGACCTGTTGTTTTGGAGCTTGATCCCTTTTCTATCTAGTTGTATCCAAGTCCAGACTTATCATGATTTGGCCTTTGACTGCTAATAATCTTGTCCAAAACTTTGGAGTTGTTCTGCATGTTTTTCTTTTGAAAGTCTTTTCTCAATGTGACAATCTCTGCTTCCAACCCTCCAATGATCCTGTCTTTTTCTTCCAATCATTCTTTGAGTGCTTCTTCAACTTGGATTTTTAATTTAGTGATCATCTGCTCTAGTTCTTCAGAGTTGAAATTTTGAGTTTCCCCTTTTCTTTTTAGTTCTTCCTGTAGTGACTTGCTTTTCTTCTTTTCCCTTTTTATAACTTCTATGCCACTCAATAGTTCTTCTTTGTAGTAAACTTTTGCCTCTTCATATTCTTCTTTGGTGCCTTCTTCATCGAAATCTTCTATTGCCATGAATAGAACCCTTTCTGTATCACTTTCACTGACTTCATCTTCGTTTGATGAGGTGTTGTCTTCTTTGGTGCAAAAGCTTTTCTTGAGAAATTTATTTTTGGTTCTTTTTCCTTTGTATACTTGTTTGCTATTTGAGTCATCTTATTCATTCTTTTTATTTTTCTTATGGGGACATTTGTTAGCGAAATGACCAATACCATCACAATTAAAACAAATCAATGGAAGCTTACCTCTATATTTGTCGGTTCCCTTTTTCAGTCTTCTGACGAAGATGGCTACTTCTTCATCGTCTTTTGAGATTTCATTGTTGTTGCTGTTTGAATTTGCCTTTTGCTTTCCCTTTTGCTTTGACTTCTTGGATGCTTTGAATGCTGCTTCTTTTGCAACTGGATTCTCTTATTTTGTTATCATTTCATAGGATGTGAATATTCCATGTAGTTCATCCATGCTTATCGAATCCATATATGTTCTTTATTCTAGTGCTGCAATCTTAGGATCAAATCTCATTTGAAGAGATCTTAGTACTTTTTGAACAATTATAGATTCATCAACTTCTTCTCCCAATCCTATAATAGCATTCACTGTTTCATCAACTCGTAAAAAGTAAGTTGCAATATTTTCATCTTCCTTCATCTTCAGCTGTTTGAATTTACCTATGTAAGTTTGAAGTTCTGTTGCCTTGAATTTTGCATCTCCTTCATAAACATTCTGAAGTTTGTCCCAAATCTCCTTTGCGGAGCTGCAATGCATAACTTTGACATATACTAAATCAACCAGACCATTCAGGATAGCATTTTTGTCTTTTGAATTATTTAGACTAAGTTTCCTTCCATTTTGATTTGTTGGAGGAACAATAGGTTCTTTGTATCCATCTATTATTGATTCCCAAACCTCAAATCCATGAGCTTGTACATATGTTTTCATCCTTCTGCTCCAAAATGCATATTTTTGTCCATCAAACTGTGGTATTCCATTTTTATACATACCGTTTCTCTCCATGATCTACCTTCTAGTGGTTAAATTGATTCATGAAGGAACCTGCTCTGATACTAATTGTTGGATTACTGAGAGGGGCGGTGAATCAGTAATAGATCAATTTAATACTTTTTAACCACAATATATAGGTTTTGTTTATCTTTATGACCAATATACCATTATCATTCAATAAGTGAAGAATAAATAAACCATGAACAAATGAACGACCATACACATACACAATACACCAGTATTTTTACGTGGAAACCCAATGCGGGAAAAAACCATAGAATGGTTTTTCTTATATGTCTTTAAGAATTAAATTCATTGAAAGCACCAAATTCCTTTGTTCTCCAGATGCAACTGGAAGGAGACTCCAACCCCCTATATTTTCAGGCTACAACCTATGGGAAGATCCAACTCCCCAATTCTCTGGCTACAACCAGAAGGAGGCTACAACCCCTTATATTCTCTGACTACAACTGGAAGGTGGCCACAACCACCTATCATTCCCCTATCCAAACACCCTGAAATATAAGTGCTAAATGTGAACAACATGTCACTGTTACTACTGACCTTTGTTACTTTCACTGCTAACCTCTGTCACTATCACTGATTCAAATCTGTCACTGACCTGATTCTTCAAAACTTTCTTGCAGATCCGTGACCTGTATATACTACAACATGCGGGTATCCGCACTTCTCTTAACCACAACTCGCGGATGTCCACGACCGTCTTTAGTGCAGATCGTGGATTACTAGTAACTCTCTCAAATTCACTATTTTTTCCTTTGTAAACTGTCACTGTTGAACCTGATATTGGAACTCATCATTGTAGTCTCATATATGATCATGTATGTCACATACCATATACCAAAAGTATATACCATGAACTAAAGTCAAGAATACCTCACCAACCAAGTGTCATACATTAATCATGAACCATTCATCAGATATAGGAAACCCTTACATCCACCATATAGTAAACCCTAATTGTAATGCAACCTCAAACTGTACCAATATCTTCATTAACACTCGTCAACCAAGATGCCTCAACTATGCTCCAAAATCATAAGATGTACTATAAAAAACTATCAAAAATCACAAGATGTACTATAACAAACTATCTCATGGAGTGTTCCAACCATGGCAAGCCAATATACCAAAAATATACCACTGTAGATCTGCCTCATACAACAAGTACCAACTACCCTACAAACCCTCAGGGGTACATGCTTTATCTTCCATGATCAAACCCTAGGCCATTACCAATAACCAACTATAACAAGTGTATCACATACCTTTTAATTTATGTAGAAGGTTTTGTTGTACCAGATCACTGTCACACCTTCATGTAGTCACTTTTCAGCCCTGCAACTTGTCATTGATGATGGATCAGATCTTTCTTTTCATCTTTGGCAATAGATCTATGATTTATATTCAATGAGCTCGCGGGTATTCGCGCTTTGTCCAACTGTGGCCCACGGATGTCCGCCCCCTTCCAGTATTGCAACCTGCGGATGTCTTCAGTAAAGCCCTAGTTCAATATGCGTAGTCTCGACCCTTCATACCTGCAACTTTGTCGCTACTTCATACTCACTGCTATAGATTTGTCGATGATACCTTCCCATACCAATTCACAAAATAGATATCCAATGTGCTCAATAGGTGCTAATAGGAGACCCTTGATCTCTTATTTATACTCTCCAAGTAGCTTGCTAAAGGGGTTACCTTCTAACTAAATTTACCCCAACTTCCTTCTTTTAGGCCTAACCCACTTTTAACCACTTGTCCACTTACAACAACTATCCACAAATACTAAACACACCACTTCTAGTTGCAACTCATTTATTTTTAATTATTTTCTTTTTGCAACAACTTAACTCATGATTAACTCCTAGTTACAACCAATTTGACTAGTAAACTTCTTCTATGAGCTTCTAGAATAAGTTGACTTCTTTGACCTTCTAGGGGCTTCTAGATAATTCATGAGGGTTCTCCAACTTCACAAGGCCATAACTCTCTAACCGCGAGGAGTTATGTGACGTTCCACATATCATCAAAAATGGCATGACATTTACTATCCATCTAGAATAGTATTACCTACAAATACACTTATCTTCATACATTTATACCTCAAACAAATTTTAGTCCCTTAACCATA
The DNA here is from genome assembly GCA_009831015.1 of Picea engelmannii. Lineage (NCBI taxonomy): Eukaryota > Viridiplantae > Streptophyta > Pinopsida > Pinales > Pinaceae > Picea > Picea engelmannii. The sequence goes on from ML820805.1 coordinate 10,041, forward strand.
CGGCAAAATTTGCTACTAGACTTTCTTCAAGGATTTACATCAATGACAACCAACCCAATTAATCAACATTATGGACTCATAATTAATGGCATGTCCATTCTGAATAAGGACTCCACCAAGTCCTTCCTTGCATGCATATGCGCATACCACAAAATTTTCATTTGGATCTACAATCTTAAAAATAGGTGCATTGGTGAGTAACTCCTTCAATAACTGAAAATTTTCTTCACACCTTGTTATCCATTCAAACTTAGTTCCCTTATTTTGTGAAGAAGTGATGGGATGAACAATATTGGAAAATCCTTCTATAAATATCTTGTAGTATCCACCTAGTCCCATAAAATATATGACTTGTGAAACATTCCTTAGTTCTATCAATCCCCTCATGGGTTTAATCTTCTCGGTATCCACTACTATACCTTCCTTTGAAATGATGTGCCCCAAATAATGGATATGTTCTTGATTAAAGGAGCACTTTCTTAGCTTGGCATATAGTTGATTCTCCCGTAGAACTTGTAGCTCCAATCTTAAATGATGATCATGTTCTTCCTCTAATTTGGAATAGATAAGTATGTCATCCAAGAACACAATGGCAAACTTGTCCAAATAGTTTCTAAATATGCCATTCATTAAGCATATAAAGATAGTTAGTGCATTGGTCAACCCAAATGATACCACTACAAATTCATAATGCCCATACATTGTTCTTAAAATTGTCTTACTAATGTCTTCTTGCTTGATTCTCACATGATGATATCTCGATCTCATGTATATCTTTAAAAATATATTTTCTCCTCTTAGCTGATCAAAGAGGTCATCGATTATAGGTAAAGGGTATTTATTCTTCATAGTGGATTTATTTAGTTGTTTAAATTCAATACATGGCTTCAATGTTCCATCCTTATTTTTCATAAAGAGTACTAGTGCTCCCCAAGGTGAGACACTTGGGTGTATGTACCATTTCGTCAACAATTCTTCTAGTTGCATTTGTAATTCTTTTAATTTTGGTGTGCTCATTATGTAAGAAGTCTTTGAGACTAGGACAATTCCAAGCACTAAGTCATTAGATAAGTCTATCTCCCTCATTGGTGGTAAAACTTATATTTCTTCAAATACATCCTCAAACTCCCACAATACTTGAAAACCCTCAATTCTTGGCCCTTTTCTCTCGTCTGGCTCTTCCACATGCATTGCATACAATTGAAACCCCTTACTAACACATCTATTTGGCTATAAGGTTGAAATATTCCCTTATAAAAATGGGTTTTGGAATTCCTTGCACAGTGCTTTGTTGTCCTTCTTCACCAAGACATGTAAATGTCTTGTTATGGAAATCTAGGACAACATGATGCTTGTCCAACCATTCCATTCCAATTAGAATATCATAAAATCCCAATGGTATGATGTTTAGATTAACATTTTCATTCACTCCATTCAGATCTACTAGACAGACTCTAACAATCGCATTGATCCTTCTTTTGGTTCCAAAGGCTAGTCGAACCAACCATGATCTTTCATTCTTGCTTTTCTTTAAATTAAATGTGTCCACTAATTTAGGATCAAAGTAACTATGGGTTGCTCCTGAATCGATCAAAATAGAAATAGGATCATTTGTAATCTTACCTTCAACCTCAATCATATGGGATTGATGTTCTGCATGTCGATCCTCTAGGGTTGTATATATCCTTGGAATATTTGTACCCATGTCATCCACTGTGGTAGCCTCTTGAATGTTGTGCAATGTCCTCATTTTTTCTTCTCTATGAGTGAAATTTCCGTACGTGTGATCTTATTTACATTCCCAACATTTGATTGGTGGTCTTCCCCTTTTCCCCAAGGAGGTTGCCAATTTGGATTCATCATTGTTAACAAATAGAGCACAAGCAAGACAAGACAAGAACTAGTGTAGCGTACCCTTTTACACTACCGAGGTTTTCAAATCTCTTGGTTACCATTCTATACATGAATTTTATACATAATTCGTACATACATTATAAGCACATGCATTTAAACAATTAACACACTTAATTCTCAGAGTAAAATATATAAGTTACTGCTTACAATTAAACAAGCCATAGCATTCAACAGTAATTCATTTACACAGTGGAAAACATGATAATATATACAGCACAGTCATGTGGAAATGTGATAAGACATAATTCAGATACTTATCTTTATCAATGGTGCAATCCACCAACCAAATGCAGGCCTTCCACGAACCTCCCAGCCGTAGACCACACTGCTCCTCAACTCAACAGCGGATCACCCCCGAGCTGGGACTGAGCTCCACCCCAGGGCAAGGAATCCAGACTCAGGCTGAGGTTACAGGGAATTCAGTCATACACAATCACCATGAAGAAAGCTCTCCCAGGAATCTCCCACGCTCACTGCCCACAGACCCTCATTCCCCACATGCTTGTTCCACCCCAGGAGAGTGCACCTTCTCTGTCACCTGGACAGTCCTTCGGCTGCCAGTCTCCCTTACCTTGGGTTACAGGAACAGATCGGACCGGAAGTCTCCGGGCTCTATGGCAGCTACAGGGTTCCTTCCAGGATCTCTCTCCTTCCTCTACACACTCTCTCACCTGGAGGAGTCGCTCTCAGGCCAACAAGCCTCACGAAGTCCAGTACTGCGTGGCCACAACAAACCACGGGGAAAACAGACAAAGGCTTCCCAAACCGGTTCAGTAGTCACAGGATGATCTCATGATCATGATTTCGGAACAGGGACACCACGCACAGGTTAGCTCAGCTTTTCCCAAACGAACACGGATTCTTCCACTCAAATTCAGCACAAGCTTCCCGTTCAGGGAATGCGCACACGGGTTTTCTCAGAGACAGATACAGACTCCACAGTTCTGGACAGGGTGTACACAGTTTCTTCAAGACAAACACAAGCTTTTCGGCTTTCAGAGATGAACCAGGGTATTCTGGTAGAGGTCATACCGGTTCTACGATCAGAGGTTCGGGTCCGAAATGGGAAAAAGATCCCCTCCCACGGTTCATCTTGGCGATTATATTTGCATGCACCAGGGTTGACACTTGTCACCCTGGGAACTGCATGCGTACCACAGTGTACATCCCCTTTGCACGTTCCCTCCCTTGTCAGGAACTTAGGATAAACGGAAATGCACATGTCTCTTTTTTTTTTAAATAATATTAAAATATTACTTCCCAGGCTTAAGCTCCTAGGCTTAGCCCCTAGGCTCATCACTCAGCCCCTTTCCCACCTTACAGCCCCTAGTTCCTTGCCCACTCTGTGGATGCTCAGTCCCCCATCACTCATTCATCGTGGTCGGTCTGCACCTAGCGGGTGTTTATATTTCATTGATGTGTTGCATACATATAAGTACAACAACAGACTCCTGGCCTTCAAACACTTAGGCTTTCTGGCCTAAAAACTACATAAGCCTTCCAGCTTATACAAAACTTGGCTCACCAGCCTATAGAACACATTTACAATTCATTGCATATATCATGATCTGTAACGGGGCTCGGCCTTGGGGACACTACAATCCCCCTCCCCTTATTTTTGCAATGTCCTCAGTGCAACTTACACTGCCTCTGTGTGTCCTTCAAAATTTTCAAAAAGATGCGGGTACTCTGCCCGCATAACATCTGCATGCTCCCATGTCGCATCCTCAGGACCGTACCAGGTCCACTGGACCTTTACAAGCTCTATAGCTCGATTCCGGAGCTGTTTGCTTTTCCTGTCCAATATGCGTACAGGATGCACTTGCAGGACACCTTCTGGTTCCACCTGGATCACAGTCCAATCAATAACATGATTAGTATCAGGTACATATTTCTTAAGCAGTGAAACATGAAATACATTATGTACAGTCATAGATGCAGGTAATGCAAGCATGTATGCAACTGGCCCAATCCTTTCCAGGATCTCAAATGGCCCAGAAAATCTTGCTGCCAACTTGGCGCAACTTCCCAATTTCAGGGAAATCCTGTTAGTTTTCACTTTCAGGAAAACATGGTCACCCACCTTGAATTGTCTATGGGTTCTGTTACTATAAGCATAACTTTTATGCCTGTCCTGGGTAGCTTTCAGATTCTGTTTGATTTTTATCATTTGATCTTCCATCTCTCTAAGTAGTTCAGGTCCCACTATTGTTCTGTCAGCAGGATTATCCCAGCTCACTGGAGTGTTGCACTTTCTTCCATAAAGAATGGGCTCATCTTCAGAGATGCATGGTACCCATTATTGTAAGCGAATTCTACCAGATGCAGGTAGTCTTCCCACCTTGATGGTTTATCCATCACATACATTCTCAGCATGTCTTCTATTACTCTATTTACTCTCTCTGTCT
>ML820805.1:38898-50426 GCA_009831015.1 Picea engelmannii
GAATTAATATGAAAAGCTAGTTGCTTGTTGATTATGGCAGTAATTCATATGAATACTCTGTGTTGAATGTGTTTATTGTTTAAATGCATGTGGGTTAAATAACATCTGTATGAGTTATGTACAAAGTGGTGTTATAGTCTTCTGTTAAGAGCGATTAAACAAAGTAGCAGAAAAGGTGCGCTACAAATTGGTATCAGAGCGCGAGTAAGCCCAGAGTTCCGAAATGGGTGTGCTACAGTTTGGTATCAGAGCGCGAATAAGCCCAGAGTTCTGAAATGGGTGTGCTACAAATTGGTATCAGAGCGCGTAAGCCCAGAGTTCTGAAATGGGTGTGCTACACTATTAGAGATACCATAGACGAGGACAAACTCATAATGACGGCCCTAAATGGTCTCACAAGACCTTGGGATTCTTTCATCCAGACGATATGTGCCAGAAAGGAGAAACTAAAGTTCGACAGCCTATGGGAAGAATGCATCCAAGAAGAAACAAGAGTAGCAAATCGTGAAGCGTTACTAGCAAGGGATGATGATCAAGCCCTAGCCACCCACACCAAAGGAGGAAGGAAGAAACCCTACTTCCAAAAGGAGACTCATAAAGAGCCTCAACATTCAAATAAATGCAATCATAAAGAATCTCATCCAAGGAGATTTCAGAAGAAAGGAAAACGAAAGGAAAGAGACTACTCATCTGTACAATGTTATCATTGTGACAAGATGGGACACATTGTGAAGTTTTGTCCAGCCAGACGAGAAGAATACAAGAGAAAACAAAAGAGGTTCCATTCCCATGTAGTCGAAGATGAAGAGCCACCCGCAAAGATGATGAGAGAGGAGATCAAAGACCATGTGTTGATCTCAGCCCTCTCAGGATCTGTAACACCTGGAGAGGACTCCTGGCTCATTGATAGTGGTGCATCCAAGCACATGACGGGACAAAGAAATATTCTCTCTTGAATCTCAGAGAAGAAGTTTTCTCAGAAAGTGACACTTGGTGATGATTATTAGTATCCCATCAAGGGAGTGGGAGAATCAAACCATAAACTAAATTCAAGGAATTCACTAAAAATGAAGGACGTACTATATGTACTAGGCTTGAAGAAGAACCTACTCTCCATATCAGCTTTAGAGAAGAAAGGCTTCATAGGTTCCTTTATAGATGGAGAAGTTCTTATGTGGGCCAAAGGAGAAACCTTAAATGAAGCAATCGTCATTGGAAATGACTAAAATGGCTTGTATAAATTAAAGGGTCACTCAAAGGCTGCTATGACCCATTCCATTGAAGACTCATGTGAGCTTTGGCACAGAAGGTTAGCCCACATCAACTACAAGTCACTACCATACATATGCAAAGCAGTCACAAGTTTACCGGAACTCAAAGGTGACCATAAAGGCATATGCAATGGATGTGCGCAAGGAAGAATATCAAGAACCCGTTTCCGAAGAGGGACAGCAAGACAGAAGGAGTCTTAGAACTCATCCATTCAGACGTGTGTGGCCCAATGCCATCATCCTCCATTAGCGGGTATGTATACTATGTATCATTCATTGATGATTACTCTCGTAAAACCTGGATATATTTCTTGAAGACTAAAGATGAAGTGTTCAATAAGTTCAAGGAATTCAAAGCCTTGATAGAGAACCTTTCTGAAAGAAAGATCAAGATACTCAGGTCAGATAATGGAGGAGAATATACCTCAAAAGAATTTGTGAACTTCTACAAAGATGTTGGGATCAAGAGGGAACTCACTACTCCCTATAATCCTCAACAAAACGATGTAGTTGAATGGAAGAACAGAACCATACTGGAAGCTGTGAAGACTATGATTCATGATCAAGATATTCCTATGTGCTTATGGGTAGAAGCAGCAATGGTAGTTGTTTATGTGCAGAATCGATTATCCCATAGTGCACTTGGGCTCAAGGCACTGGAAGAGATGTTCACCGGAAAGAAGCCAGAGGTAAGCCATCTCAAAATATTTGGTTGTCCAGTGTTTATTCATATACCTAAAGAAAAGAGAAACAAGCTGGACCCTTCAAGAAAGAAGGGAATATTTGTGGGATACTGTGAGGCCTCCAAGGCCTTTAGAATCTATATACCAGGTCAACATCACATTAAGATTAGCAGGGATGTGACCTTTGATGAAGATGCAGCGCTCAAGAAATCTACAATATGCCAGCTTGAAGAGGTATATGAAGAGGAACCCGTAATCCCCAATACTGCAATGAGGGAGGTTCCCATAGCTGCATATCCAGTGAGGGAAATCGTAACTTCCCCTAAAGAGGAACTTCTAGAAGACCATGATATAGTAGAAGTACAAGAACCTCCTCAGATGATGATCATCCATAAAAGAAAGCCAGCTTGGGCTAGAGAGCTTATTCAAGATGGAGAGAAGTTCGGTGTTCCGGAAGGAACTACGAGATAGGTGAAAAGACCAAATCCATTCACCAGTTATACGGCTTTGATGTGTGACCTCCTAGAAGAGGAGCCTACTTGTTTTGAAGAAGCCATTTAGAGAAAAGAATGGGCAGATTCCATGACAGAGGAATACCAATCCATAATGAAGAACGAAGTATGGGAAATAGTTCCCAGACCGAAGAATAAAGATGTGATATCCTCCAAATGGCTCTTCAAAATAAAACATGCTGCTGATGGAATTATTGAGAAGTATAAATCAAGATTTGTCACTCGTGGCTTTTCCCAGAAGGAAGGCATTGACTATGAAGAGACATTCGCTCCTGTGGCCAAATACACTTCGATCAGGACCATCATAGCTCTTGTAGCTAAGATGAAGTGGAAGCTGCACCAGATGGACGTGAAGACAACTTTCCTAAATGGTGTCATATAGAGCAACCTCAAGGATTTGAGGTTGAAGACATGAGGTCTCATGTCTGCAGATTGAAGAAATCCTTATACGGATTGAAGCAAGATCCTAGAGCTTAGTATGGTTGTATAGACAGTTTCTTGATGGGCTTAGGCTTTACCAAAAGTAAAGCAGACTCAAATATCTACTTCAAAATTATGGATAATGAGCTAGTATTCTTACTGCTATATTTGGATGACTTATTCTTAACTAGAGAAGAAAAGCTCATCGCTGAATGTAAAAAGAGACTTACCTCGGAATTTGAAATGAAAAACCTTGTCCTAATGCATTATTTCTTAGGTCTTGAGGTATGGCAGAGTCCTGAGAGGATATTCCTTAACCAAGGGAATTACACGGTCGAGATCTTAAAGAGATTCGACATGCTAGAATGCAAACCCATGAATACACCCATGGAAGCGAAGCTGAAGTTGTTGGTCGATACTTCATCAGATTTGATTAATGCCACACTGTACAGACAGATTATTGGATCGTTGATGTACTTGACGAACACCAAACCAGACATTGGTTTTGTCGTGAACACCTTGAGTCAGTTTCTGGTAGAGCCCAGACGTATTCACCTAGTGGCTGCAAAACATGTGATGAGGTACCTTAAAGGTACAATAGATTATGGTATCAGCTATGATGGAGATCATGATTTCACATTGAGTGGATATACTGATGTAGATTGGGCAGGAAGTGTTTCTGATAGGAAAACCACTTCAGGATGTTGTTTCAGTTTGGGATCAACTATGATCTCATGGCAGAGTAGGAAGCAATCTAGTATTGCTCTCAGCACAGCGGAAGCAGAATACATTGTTGCATGTTTTGCGAGCTGCGAAGCTATATGGATTCGAAAGTTGTTGACTGACCTATTTGACTTGGAGATGAGAGCAACCATGATTCTATGTGACAACCAGAGATGCATAAAGATGACAGAGAATCCTGTATTCCACGACAGGTCGAAGCACATAGAGATCCGCTATCATTTCATCCACGACATGGTACAGAGAGGAGCCTTGAAGCTCCAGTGCATTAGCACAGATGAACAGTTTGCTGACATGTTGACCAAGCCCCTATCTCGTGTGAAGTTTGAGTACTTCCGAGATAAGCTTGGCATAGTCCAAAAGGACCTTCCTGGAAAGGGGGAGTAGTTGTTGTGATGAGATATTCCCTGCTTCCAACCTTATGGTTGAGACGTAAAGCAAGATGTGATGTGTTCCTTGCTTCTGACCTAGTTGTCATACGTAAAGCAAGATGTTCCTTGCTTATGACCGAGTTGTCAGACGTAAAGCAAGATGTGATGTGTTCCTTGCTTCTAACCTAGTTTTCAGACGTAAAGCAAGATGTTCCTTGCTTCTGACTGAGTTGTCAGACGTAAAGCAAGATGAGATGTTCCTTGCTTCTAACCTAGTTGTCAGACGTAAAGAAAGAAGAGATGTTCCTTGCTTTTGACCGAGTTGTCATACGTAAGGCAAGATGAGGTGTTCCTTGCTTCTGACCGAGTTGTCAGACATAAAGCAAGAAGAGATGTTCCTTTCTTCTGACTGAGTTGTCAGACGTAAAGCAAGAAGAGATGTTCCTTGCTTCTGACCGAGTTGTTAGACGTAAAGCAAGATGAGACGATCCTTGCTTCTGACCAAGCTATCAAACGTAAAGCAAGTGGATATGATGAGACTAGCACTGAGTTTCCGGCTAGATAGTTGTGACGTAAAGCCAGTCTAGTATCCTACTTCCAACCTGATGGTTGTGACGTAAAGCAAGACGAGTATCTTGCTTCCATCTTTAGTGATGTGACGTAAAGCAAGACGATGAGATCAGACAAGTACCGAGCTTCCAGCTTGACAGCTATGATGTAAAGCTAGTCTTGTATTATGATGATACAGCCTTGTGCTGTGATGATGATGATGTATCAAGTTTTTATACTGATACATATTGATGTAGATAATGATGGCATTCCTTTGAGAATGATGTTGTTGCCGATGAAGAAAACTTCCGATGATTTATAGATACTCCAACCAAGATGATATTGATGATGTTGTCCTCCCACCTGATGTTGTTGATGATGTTGTCCTCTCTCTCTCGCATGATACTGTTGAAGAATACCCTTCTTGTTAAGGGGGAGTGTTGAAATAATGTAACTACAAAGAGTATTCTTATTATTATTGATATCTTATTCATAGGATCAATCCCCATTATGGATTGATCATGTTGGTTATTGTAATAGGACCAAATCCCCTTTTGCGAATTGGTCAAAAGACAATTGTAATATGCAGAATAAGAAGTTGGTCCCAGTAGTTATTAAACAGACCCAGAAATATAATAAAGGTGGGTTTACCCACCCAGTTTGAGAAGTCGGCCCTGCCAGTGAAGAGACACTTCACACGTGCCAGACTTGTATAAATAAGGGAGGCTAGCGCCTCACTTAGACACAACTCACTTGTTCAGTTTGAGAGACAAGTTCTGATCTATTACCGGCAAAGGAGAGAGGGAATGGTGCATATCTTGGAAAGGACTTTTGTTTTATCATAGAGATCTCTTGGCATTGTATTGGCTATCTATATTAAGGAAGTTTTGCCGGGTTTTCTTCCCCTAGAGGGTTTCCCAGGATAAATGTTGTGTCTCTTGTGATTGTGTATTTCTCAGTGATCTTGGATTATGCTATTGTTATCTAATGAAAAGCAAACATCTATAATAATGGCTTAAACATTAACAAAAGTGTGATTACAATGAGTTGACTTTGATGACTCACTTGACCTCTTTATTCAAATTTCAGGTAGGTCTTGATGATAACATTCACACTTGATTTTGAAAGGGTTTGGTACTTTACCCTTTGTACAATTTAATTCTCAAATTCAATGATTTATCCTTTAATTTTTACAATTCGGTTATCAATTTAAGCCTTCAAAAGACTATTGTCTCTAATATTTTAATAATGCTCCAAGCAACTTTTGTCCTCTTGCTACATGAGATCGCATGTTGTGAAGGATCAATTTGAATTTAACACCTTGTTACTCCATGTGTGTTGTGTATTATTTGCTAAATGAAATATGAGTGTCAAAAAACTAGACACAAAACACCATCAAGTATCTAAAAAACATACACAATCACACACAAGTGCACAGTGTTCCTTAGACCCCCTTTTTCTGATTTCAGGACATGTTTAGGACAAGGAAATTTTTACGTTATTAGGAATATCTTTCTTTTGAGGACATTACATATGGAAGCCTTCAATGGTCTTCATGTCTCATCTTTTCCAATTGCAAGCGTTATACCTTCACAACAATTCTCCAAGCTCTTTTATAATTATGCTTTAGCCAAACTAATTTCTCCGAGATCATTTTAAATCTTACCAAAAAAATATGATGCCACCAATTAATATTTAGCACAACAATCCACATGTGTTTACCATGCACCACTTATATATATATATATATATATATATATATATATATATATATATATATATATGATGTTGATAAACTTATAGATAAAAATAACATGTTACCTCTTATGCATGTGAGCTACTTGTTGATGACATTTGCTTTCTAAATGGCTTCTCATTTTCTCTTCTAAGTTCAAATAAAAGTCTTGTTTGAAGATTTTGAATGGTGTGTTTGAGGTGGCTGTTGTGAGGAGAAATGTGTGCTATCTCTTTAAATGGATCCCTTAATATCAAACCGAAGGCACTATCTTTATCAGTTATGTCTCCAGGATGCTTCCTTCCTCTATGCTCAATTCATTTCTGATGAACGTCTGTGCATGCATGGGATTATCCTTTTTTAAGATAAATCTACAAATTTGTGACTTTCTTTGGTGGAAACTTGATTGGGTAACGTCGCCCTTCTCTCAATCCCTCCTCTAGATAAATATAGTTAAATGCTCTCAGGTCAATGCAAACCTCTGTGCAAAAATGTGAACCCTTATCCAGCTGATAAAGCTTCAATGCCCTCATTCTTCAAGCACCTAGTCCTATGGCAGATCTGTCCACTGTGGGATTTTGCTAAGATTCAAGCACTGCTGAATCTCCCAACCTCACACACACTGAAGTTAAAAATCAAATCATAGACTACATCTGACCCAAGCCATGGTGGATTGAAATACCATTATTTTAATCGAGCGTAAAAAGTCTAAGTTGGTTCTGTGAACAAGAAGACAATAGTCCCATGATAACACGAGGCTCTTTCAATTGAATTCATAGGGAGTCCTTATCATTACCATAGGTCACATTTTATGGAGGTGAGGATGTGCTTTGAAGGTTGTTTTGTTGTCACCCTTGGGTCGTGTGGGGGCCTAAGGGATTTGTTGTTCACAAGTATGGAACGATATCTTGAGATTGTCTTAATCAGTTGGTATTGTTCATAATCTTTTGGACTAGCAAATGTAGGTTGGTGCGTGTGGAAGAGGGACGTGAAAAATACTACGAAGACCCTAATGGAATATTAACAATTGGATATGATAAGGAAGTAACCTTTCATACTCTCAATCATGCAAAACGAATACACTTCATTAGTTCAGGATTCCTTCAAGAAAATTTAACTTCACATGTTCCAGTTCAACATCAGAATGTGAAGTGCCAAAATTGCAATCAATTTTGTCACATGGAAAATCGGTGGTATAATCTCCATCCTTATCAACATTATGACAATAAGAATCATTCATCAAAAAAATGTTCCAAGATAAATAAAATTGAAAGATTAAAGATTCACTATGAGTGGATCGATCATTAGCAGTGGTCATCAACAACCAATTGATTATTATAGTCTTACTAAAGAATTAAACCTCGAGTAAATATGGATATTGCAGCTAACAATGAAACTCTCATGCACCTCAAGGGGGGAGTCCAAAAATAAAGTTAAGATGGTTTGTGAAACCACTTGTTTTCTCTCCTTTCAGTCGACAAAGGGGGGAATTGATGATGAAATTGAAGATGGTTGTTAGACTGAAAGTTTTGACAACAAATAGGCCAGATGGGAAACTATAGTCTGTAGATGGTAGACTTTGGCAGAAGTATGGTCCAATTACTTGCAATTGAATCATACACATGATACAAGATTGTGATGTTGATTTTGTGAGCAATGAAGTGGACATTTTGTTCACCCGAGTGGTCATTTGACCTAGTAGAGGACAGTTGGATCCTTTTTCATTGTAGCTTGGCATTTGATTAAGTTGTCAACCATTTTTAGGGATGTGTCAGAGTTGTAGTTGATTCACTTATCTTGGTTCACTCTCATCATATTGGAGTTCAACATCTAGATTTGTTGGTTTTTCAGGCAGTTCTTCATTGAGGCTCAACTCAGGAGTTTCAACATGAAGACTTGGAGATGGCACCAGTTTATGCACCTACTTTATTGGTATTATTGTTTGGACTTATGATTGAGGTGGGGAATGTTAGCCTCTTACTCATATACAATCATGAAGTCCTAGTATACCACCTTTGTATTTCACATGCTAAGATATAGTTTTTATCCTAAGTGTGTTTCTAGATTACTATTTTGCCTCCTCCTACCTTATCTCTCGATAAGGTATTGATGTGAGAGAAATTGAGGTAGTATCATTATTGTATTATAGATTTATATCATTAAAATAAACACATGTGAGAGATTATGGCTTGAGGCCTTTTCCACCAAACTTCTTGTCCCGATCTTCCGTGTTTCATTTCCTTCAATATACATACATGGTCATATATTATGTCGTCGTCATAGAAAAAAACATATAGTTTTTCATGGTCACATTATGATTGACGTGGGGCCTGGAAGTGGAATTGTCTCATTGTTTGTAGTACAAGATAGTGCAAAGAATGTGTATGTTGTGGAAGCCATAAAAAATTAATGAGAAGAATTGCATATTGATCTCTTATTCTGGGACCGATGGCGTAATCTTCGATAACATCACCACACCATTTAAAGTATCATTTAATTCCCCTTCCATCCTCTACGAACTATTTCATCCAAAAATGGTCATGCTCACTATCATTTAATTCCTCTGTAGACCCTGGATGACAATCGTGACAGTATTTCATGTTTGACATCTCATCACCTTTGCCCTTAGGCATTGCGTTCTTCATCTAGACAGTCCCAGTGAGAGAGAACGACATGTGTCTATATGTTTTTCGCTTCAAATTTTACCGGTTTCTGCATAGAGCTTGACAAAATTTGACATGTTTTAGCTGAAAAAAATGGGGAATGAGAAATTCATGAGAGCTCTCAAGGCCATAAAGCCTTTGGGCCTTTCAAGTAATGATGTATCTCCAGTCCTAAAGCATTTTCTCAAGGTATAATTGCATTTATGTTGTATAAATGTGTGTATAATGGTTATTTCATTTTGATTTTGGACCTTATGGTACAGGTATATGATAATGAGTGGCCTCTCATAGAGGCGAAAAGCTACAGAGTTTTAGAAAATGTTGTGTTCGAGTGGCAGGAAGAACAGGTGCATGTAGAGGTATGTACTATGCCTCTTATTAAAAAAAATTATTTGTTTTTATTAAATCCCATTATGTTAAAATAAATGCTCTTTGTAATGGTCTATCCCTGAGTTATGACAATTTTTTCTTACCAGTTGCCTTCTATCCATCCAGGAAAAGGTTGAATGTATGTTCTTTCAATAACACTGAGGTGAGCAATGAGCACTGGTAAATGTTTCCTACCATTAACTATTAACATCTCCGCCATTGCCTTCATGAAAGTGTATGTATCATGCCATCCATATAATCTTTCCCTAAAACAACGTCATTTTCAACCATTTAGATATGTAGCATAACACCCATGAGTATAGTTTAATTGTAAAAGAGTTTATTTAAAAGTTGTGTGCCATGATGGAGAAAACATACATTGTAGTACGCCAAAAGGAGAATTAAAAGGATATTTAATGGCACCTTTCCATTGCCAAATCTTTCAGCCCCTGAGAATTTTTTTTTTTGAGAAACTTGTCCCTTATTGTAGTTTTGGAAATTTGAAAATTCATTGTCAAGATCTTGGAGAACTTTGTTTGCTAAATGAAACTCAACTTGGAAGTCGAGACGTGGATTACTATTTTTCCCCATATGAAAAGGCTTCTCTAATGCTCGACCTTAACTTTGCCCACGAACATATGCTTGGATATGAAAAAAACCATAAATTCAAAAAACTTAGAAAATTAGCACATTATAAAGTAGAAACATTGGCTGAGCAATGGATGAGTTACCAATAGACAGTTGCAAGAAAAGCTGGATCTTTTTGTAGCATTTTCCAAACTCCAAAAGGTGATAAATTGCTTTTGTGTTAGTTTCCATAGAGACATTCTACCTAGATGAAAATATAAACTTAATTATATTTACATGAAAAAGAAGCAAATGTGCTTTATGGAACAAAGTGAAGTTATTTATAGTCGATGGGCGAAGAAGGGTTGAGGAGGTGGACAACCTAGGATTCAAATGACCTACCTGGGTGACCTCATTTCAAATTTTCAATCTTCATTTTGGTGTTATGGAGATTTCTAGTGTAGGCCCTTTTGAATCTACGAACAATTTCTCTTTTCTCTTCCTTTTTTTCCCAAAACGATATTCTATTTGAATGATTTAATAGATAACATTAAAAATCTATGACATTCAAACATTCTCCTCTATTCCCTTTTGATATTAATGCATTATTGTTATTAGTCTTCTTTAGCACCCTCTCACAATCCATAAATTCATACGCTAGCAATTCAACTTTCAAATGTTTGTTCTTATGACTTGATCTATTGTAAATGAATCTGCATTTGATGATTTATCCAATGATGTAATGATGGTTTCTTCATATGTGCAAGGTGCAGGTAATATTGGAGCAGATTGTGTGTTATATAAAGAAGGACTCACTCTTAGTTGAAGGAATCCAAGAGACGGTTTATTTGTGGGATGATACAACCAATGCATTATGGTCATTGTGTTATCAAGTCAATGGATTAAGGAACTTTCCAACATTGAACATACGAGGCCTAAAGCTACCAAGTCAAGTTGGATCGTTTGGGGTTAAGCAAAATAAAAGCTTCGAAGGGATGTGATAAAAGCCTGCAAAACCCTTGCATGCCAAAGTGGACCCTCTACAGGAACAAAAACCAGATGGCAAGAGCTTACAAACTTGGGGTTGAAGGTTTCAAATGATTTCTTTAGGACATCTGAAACTCTAAATATCCGCACAATGTTGCATACATGTTTCATGCGCTACACTTGCATTAAGAACATACAACCAACAAAGTAAAATCCACAACTTGTACCTAAAACTTTACTCTATCCAACAAGTGTCATGGAAAATTTAAGAACAATCAATAACTTTATTATTTAGTAAGTTCATTAGTTTTATTATTATAACACTACGATAGAAGATAAAAATCATTTGTTTTTCCTTTATATTTTAAAATTATTTATTTTTCAATGATCCTTATGCACGTGTGAAGATGAGATGTCAAATGCACCAATGGTTTCAATGAAGCCTATTTTATAAGACACGGAGGTGTAAGTCATCAAATATGGATGCTTGTCAAACACGTCAATGGTTTCAATGGAGCCAATTTTATCAGACAGAGAGAGGTGTAAGCCATCTTGTCAAATGCATCAATTGTTAATTTTTTTATATTTTTAATTTATCCTAGGCATTGAAATTGTAAATTAATACTCAATATTGTTGTTTCCGAGTTTCTAATTTATTGG